>CAUYLG010019131.1:0-178244 GCA_963573385.1 Cacajao melanocephalus | reverse complement strand
CCAATTCACTCTAATGACTGTTTCTTTTGCTGTGCGGAAGCTGTGGAGTTTGATTAGGTCCCATTTGCCTATTTTGGCTTTTGTTGCCATTGCTTTAGTTGTTTTAGTCATGAAGTCCTTGCCTATGCCTATGGCCTGAATGGTTTTGCCTAGGATTTCTTCTAGGGATTTTATGGTGTTAGGTCTTATGTTTAAGTCTTTAATCCATCTGGAGTTTCTTTTTCTATCATTCAAAAGTGAATATAGAAAAAAATAATCTGTACAACAAACCCCCATGACAGTTTACCTATATAACAAACCTGCACATGTACCCCTTAACCTAAATGTCACTATAAAAAACAATGTTTTAAATTATAAAGAAAAATTTTAAGTGGATATACCCAAATATTATAGTTTCCTTGACTCAGTAATACAAGATAGACTTGATTACAGGAAAACAATCCTATCCCACTACTAAAATAAAACCAGCTATGTATATTAAACTATATGTTAAACAATAATCTTAAGGGCATTTTCTAGGATCATTTGCTTTAAGTAGTCATCCATAGCCATGCTTTACATTCTCGTTGAAACTAGTACTAACACCTTCAAAAAGAAAATTTTTAAAACTGTCAAAGAAAAGTAAACTAGAAGCATTAATGTCAAGGATTGTTACAATAGGAAAAGCAAATTTATTTTCACAGAAACTCAGTAGGTAATGACACCAAAAGGAATGTATGTAGACAGAAACATATTTTAAAAAGGAAAGGTATTAAATTAACCAGAATATAATCCTGGTATCATTACCATTACTCACAATTTTAGCCATCTGATGAAAATTTTAAAATTGTATTTCTCCAAAAATTAAAGCTAAGCAGGTCACCCACCTATAGCACTTAAAATATATAAACCAGACTTTCAGAAATGTTTCATGATAACTTAGTTGGAAATGGAACTCACATTATTTTGTGTTGCAAGTGAACAGAAATCTGTATGTGGCTACATTTTTCATGAAGAAATTATGAAAGTGACATGGACACTAAGAATTAACCAAGCCAAACTATAAACACCAAGTTTATCTTGTCCACATGTATCCCATGAATCTCAAAAAACAAAAATTTTTTAGCATCTACATATGCTGTACTCAAATAATAAGGTTTCAAAAGACTGGAATTTTTAGAGTAATGCTTCTATGTGTTTTCTTAAGTCACTTCCTAATAAATTATTTGTAAGGTGCCAGAAAATTTGAAAATAAAAACAAATATCCATGTGTAACTATCATTTCAGCTTGTTTGACTATGGTAATGAACCAAATACCATCAGTTTCCTTAGTTCTGATCTCTGCAAAAGAACACAGTAGTGACCACTGATGTTTTCCAGACTCCAGCAACTTTTACATAATCAGTGGCTCATGCCTTTAATCCCAACACTTTGGGAGGCCGAGGTGGGCAGATCACCTAAGGTCAGGAGTTCAAGACCAGCCTGGCCAACATGGTGAAACCCCAACTCTACTAAAATTACAAAAACTTAGCCAGACATGGTGGCACACACCTGTAATCCCAGCTACTGGGATCTGAGGGAGGAGAAGAACTTGAACCTGCAAGGCAGAGGTTGCAGTGAGCCAAGATCGCATCATTGCACTCCAGCCTGGGCAACAAGAGTGAAACTCCGTCTTTAAAAAAAAAAAAAAAAAAAAAAAGAAAGAAAAAAAGCAGATGATAGTCTTCATTTTCAAAAGAAAATACATTTAAAAAACAAACATGTCCAATTTCTTAACATATACTAGAGAAATAAATTTTTAAAGCAATAATCTTTCATCCAAATAATTTAGACTTCAATTCCTGCAAGTTTACTCTTGAACATTTTAAATAGGAGAAAAGGAAATTATCAGCACTGACTTTTCAAAACAAAATTTATAACATATGAAAATTGTTTTTAAAAGGAAATTATAAATATGAGCTTATTTATATATGTAGCTACTCCAATACATTTAAAATATTTATTTTATCTAAAGTGCATTCCTATCAAGTATTTTAGAATATTTCTGGCATTTAACATTAGAGTCCATTAAACTACAAATATTACAAGAATGCAGCAACAGCAAACATACCTGACATCTAAGTTACAGAATCATAAGCCTGGCCAAAACATTAACAGATCAGGTAATTCATTTTTTTGTGTCATAGCAGAAAGATGTGTATACTTCATTATTATTAGTAATCTACACTGAAAGTTTTCACCATATCAAGGTCTAACAATTCTCAGACTTCTTTATAACTAAATTTAATCTTTTGTTGCCTTATTGTATTGATTCCCTACTTTGCTATTCTTAATATTTAATACATTGCTGATATTCTAAAAATGTTTTATAAGACAGACACACAGAGGATAAAACACACAGAACACGCAATGTAACAAACTTTTATTCAGCAATTCTGTATCAGTCAAGGTCCTCAAAGAAAGTTATAGTCTGGTATAGGGAGGAGGGAAGGATGTAAGATAAGCATGCAAATACAAATAACATGAAATGTGAAAGAGTCTTAAGAGAGAAGAAAAAATTTCCAAGGTAGGAAGAAAGATTTTCAGAAAACGATGTATCTGGTTGAAGCATCATTAAATGCTTAAGGTAGAAGGAGACATTTGAGAAAGATTTCAACAAATCTGACAGAAATGTCAAATGGCATTTAAAATGCACATTTTATTCATCTTTATGGAAAAGTCTCCCTCTAAGATAACAAAGATTTCTTTTGATTGTTGGCTTCTGCATAAAAATGAGGTCAAAGAGAATGGAAATGAGAAAACTGCAAAAAAATTTCAAAGCAAATACACGGAAAATGAGTCGCCGGGAAAATGAGAATCACAATTATTAATACATCAGAGAATCCTCAAAAGACTCAGCAATGGGCAGTACTGAAAGTTAGGTAAAAATGAAACTCAAAATAAGAGTTACAGGTATATACCAAGACCCCTACCAGAATCTACACAACTGGGCAATCTACAATTTATCACCACAGCAGAAGACTGGAGGTTCATTCCCTGGACAGAATAAAGCTGAGGATCTCTAGGCATGAAGATAACACAGGTGGACTGGGTGAAGTTATATTTTGGGGAGAGGAGAGGGTGGTTAACTATGTAGAACAGCAACCCCAGTCATCTTTCACCACTCAGAAACCAAAAGGAAAGCAGCTGGGCTGAAACCTCTAGTCAGAGGAGCTGTAGATTCTTCTCTGATGAATCTAATCAACCTATGAAAAGAACCGCATCAGAGGTTCCACAAAAAAACAGCTCACTCACGAAATACTATTTTGACAAACCCCACCCACATACAAAAAAATTTCCAATTAGATTCTAATTTTAATAACAGGCAGAACAGCATAAAGGTTAAAAGGGACTATAGAGTCAAGACAGCTGGATTCAAATTCCAGCTCTGCCACTTACTGTGTTACACTGGGCATTTTGCCTAAAACATTGTGTGCCTCAGTTTCCTCATCTATCAAAAATAACTAACCCCTAAAGTCATCACAAGGATTAAATATGTTAAAATAGATGAAGCACTTAGAACAGTATATGATACATTCCAAGCAATATATAAGTGTTTGCTACTTTATTAGTGCCTCACTCTTGCATGTGGACTTATCAAGGATGACAAAAGAGATGAAGAAAGCATCTAATGAAAAAAACAGAAGAAAATCATAGAGACCAAACCATAAAAGGATGAAATAAAGACTATCCAAGAAAGAAAAAAACATCTTCAGAAAGTTAACAGAAGACAGTTCATCCATGAATTAAGAATAGGATGCTCTAATTTTGGGGGGAGAAGATGATTAAGAAAGGAGTAAACAGCAAGACTGAGGCCTTGGAAATAAAAAATATAATTGGAGAAATAAAAAACTGCAGGGTAGAAAAAATTAATGGGTCTATCAAGTATCCAAGAGAAGAAAAAAATCCCACACCAAGGCACAGTAGAGACAAAGAGAAGATCCTATAAGCTTCCAGAGAGAAAACAGGCTTCATTCAAAGGATCAACAACATAATGGTCTCAACACTTCACAACAGCATCACTAGAAGGTAAAAAACAATGGACCAATGCTGTTAAAATTCTGAGGGAAAATGATTTTACAGCACAGAATTCTAAATTCAGCCAAACCAACATATAATTAAGTTGAGGGAAAAATAAGGTCATGTTCACACCTGTAAAGTCTCAAAACAATTTTTATTTGCCAAACACTTTCTTTAAAAGCTATGGAGCAAACCAAGAGAATAAGAAAGAAAAAGACATAGGATTAGAAAAGATCCAACTAAAGTGAAAAGCAAAGAGAATTCTCCCAGAATAATAGTGAACTGAGTTCCACAATATCTACGTAGCAAGAAGAGATACGTCCAGTCTAGATTGGAGCAGATCAGAAAGCTCCTCGGAGATGTACTCAAGAAATAAAATAGACTAGCTCATATGTTTTACCATCGTGAATGTAATTTTAAACGGTTAGGGGAAAATTCAGGGTTGAATTAGTGACTAGAAAACTAACCAAATGAGAACAGAGAAACCAGTATGTAGAAAGTGAGGAGGTTGGAAAAGTGTAGAAGACATAGAAGACAGATGAATTTCATAGCAGGCCTATTACAACTTTAAACTATGAGCACAAAAAAAAAACATGGCATGATGAAACAACTATTATTTCTATCAGAATATTCTGAGAAAAACTCAAGAAACTTTTTCTTTACAAAACTAACCATATAAGATATAAATACTTTAAATTTGCATTTACTCAATGAATAAACTAGGATTTTTCATAGATTCCATTACACATCTTCCCATATTACAAGTATTCATACAAAACGTTAAGACTGTATCTCTACACACAAAAGTTGCTCAAAACTTAACCAACCTGTACTGAGACCAGCTTGGCCATAGAGACTCCACCCAGGCAGGGCTGAAAGCATTAAGAAGCAGACATCCAGATAGAACAGCGAAGTAGGACTATCCCAGGGGCCAACAGCCTTCCAAACTGAGAGCTTCAAGGACTGACAGCATACTGAGCTGAGGGCCTCGAGCAGCTGCTCACCCACGTGTTTATTCTCTCTGAACAGGTGATGATTATCAACTAACAGGTGTTCTGTGTTTTCTCATAGACCCAAGATAAACTAGGTAGGCAGCTGGTGCCTGCTTACCACTGATAAAGGACAAACTAGAAAGTATTCTCCCCGTGGGAGCCACGGGGGCAGGGGTCACATATCACGTGCTTAAAGAATTGTTTTAACCGGTGTATGATATACATACACTGCTTTGCTACTTTAGAATGCCCCAAGTAGTTTTCCACTTGTGGCGTAGGGGGACCCAGCAAGGTTTTCCTTGCCATCGTTCTTCTTAGCAAACAATATATTTTATCATACACTCAGCATTTCTCAGCAATTATACGCTCAGCATTTCTCAACAAACCTGCACCCCTCCCTAGTAAAAAAAAAAAAAAGCCTAATAGAGAAAAGACACTTTGATGACTTTAAAAAAATAAAATCTCAAGAGACCACCAGAGCATTCAATCGTCCCCAAGTATCCTATTAGCTAACACTGTCCGCTTAGCATTTCACTCAATTTCCATCCAATCTGGAATACTACTTGCTAACATCCTCACAGTCGCATTATTTTCCATTTGATCCTGTTTAATGCCATGTTTCCTAGAAGCAATAGAGACAAATAATTTTTTTTTCTGACTCTTCTGGGCAACCAGAAATTAGAAAAAGAAAACAGAACAAAGGAAATACACACCTTAAAGTTAAAAATAAAAAGCCATTAAGACTGAGCTAATTAGAAGAGTCAAAATAAGTAAGATAAGAATTTCAGGCTTATTGGCTCAAGGAAATGTAATTGTCTGCCTAAGTTTATGTAAGAACTCTGGAGGTAGTGTGGGGATCCTTTATTCATCTTTTTTTCACTCTCCAGCAATTGAACTAAACAGTTCCTACCACATAGCAAGGGCTCAAAGAATATATTTGAATGAAGCTTTCAGGATAAATGACTGAACGAAAGCAAATTACTTTTTTTTTTTAACCACATGACTTTCTTTTCCCTCTTATTTTTTCAAGAAAATTACATTAGATCTGGGACACTAGAAGACTGCTAGCATTAAAACAGCTCTACTCATATTAAGACCTGAGCCTAAGGACCAATATCTTAAAAGACATCACATTGCTACTTTATATTATTGTCAAGTATCCAATTATTATTGGGGCAAATAATAATTTTGAAACTTCCTATGAAGCTGAATTAAAGACGTATTGCTATACTACAAATTCTACTACCAATGAACCTTTGCCAGTGGCAGATTATCACAAGCCCAAAGAAAACAAACTGAGGTGTAAATTTATTACCTAAAAAAATATTATATTCATAAATGACCCAATAGGAAAACATCCCAACTACTAATTAATAACAAATTTTCCTTTATAATTTTCATTTGTTATCAAGTCTGTCTTTACCAACCTTCATTCAGAAAATTTACACATCCCAAAAAATAACAAAAATAAAAACTGCAAGACATTTACTCTCCAACCCCTTATATCTACCCTCATCCTCTTTGGTTAATTCATCAACTTCCAACTCCTTAATAGCAATCTTTTCCCAGGCTGATGGCCCTCTGATTCTGTCTCCTTACCTTCTCCTTCAAAAAATGTATGCCCTCTAATAATCTTAGTGGTCTACACAAATTTTCCAGAACTAATCACTTCTTAGGGGACAGTCATATATTCCCAACCAAAAAATGAACATTTTTACAGGGTTATCCCTCTATCAACTCAAAATTCTCACTGTATGAACTGTACTCCTATCTGGCAAAATCTCATTCCCTCAATGAATGTTACAGGTAAGATATACTACTTTCTCTCCTCACACTTTAAAAGAGGGCATAGGCCCTCTGTTTTCAATAGAAGGAAACGTGCTTGAAGAAGTACTATAGGCCTTTCTCTATCCTCTTTCCTTCTCCCCAAAAAAAAAAAGTAATAGTAAGAGCAATGCATCCATAAGTGTCACTGTTAGATAAGATTAATTACAGAATTTAGTGTGCATGCAAACTAGTTGTACTCTTTGAGCTCCTTACTGGAGACTTAGTGCCCACAAACAATCTACTATTCCTGTAGTTTAGCTCCCATAGAGAAGCTAACCAGGGAAAAACTTCATTCTTTAAGCATGGAAGACTTGTTTTTTAGCTATTCTGCCTGTGACTGGATGGGTAAATGTAATTTAGAAGAAAACCTGTGGGAGACCTCATTTCAGATTTAGGCAAAAGCCAGATTTTAATAATAAAGCTGCTACTCTGATTCCTATACAACTCTTGGTTCTATTCCTCAGCTAATTCAAAATCCAGAGTGGTTGCAAGGCAACTGATAACACCTCCTTCCCACTCCAGGAACCACCAATAGCCAATTATCTGTCTTCTGCTGACAACTATCAGAACAAAATCGCATATATTTTATGTTTCCCCTCTTCAACTGAATTCAGTGTTGCGCACCACAACCCAGTATTTCTTTGAAGTTCTTTCTCTCATTCTCCAGAAAAGCTATTTCAAAGACTGTCAACTCTCCTCAAACTTCCAGCCTTTGTATTCCTTTCTGCAATCAAAGCAAATAGCCAGGCCTCCTGCTAAACAAAGAAACAGAAGGCATTTTAAGAGAAGTCCCTCAATTTCTTGTTACCAAAACCATAGATGGCTACCAGCGTCTGTACTCAGCTATTACAATTCATTGGGCTCACAAAGAAAAAGGAACCCCTCTGCCTACTTAAGGCTTACCTCCAAACCCTCCCACCAACCTGGGCTCTCAGAGACTTGGCTCTCTCAATTATTTCCTCTTAACTATTCAGTCTCCTCTTATTAACTCTTTCTCATCAACAGTGAAACATGCTCCAAGCCCTACTGTTTAAAAATGAAACAGCAAAAACAAAAACAAAACCTTCCTCAACTACACTGGGTCCTCCAACCACAGTCCTATCCTTTTCACAGCTCACTTTACAGACACTACTCTTACATCCCATGCCTGTAACCAATTACGTCCTTTTTATTATGCAAAAAGAAACTCACAATTCCTTGTCTAATTTGAACATTAATAGCATTTGACCAGTCTTTTCTTCTCAAAACACTCTCACCTCATGCTATATAAGAAAATCATACTCCTTCTTTCTTCCTAGTTTTCTGACTGCTTTATCTCAATTTCTCTTGTGGGTTCTTCTACCTATCCTTTAAATGTTGGTGCTGCAAAGGGCTCCAACCTGACCTTTCCTTTCTTTTCACTAAGTTTAGATACACTCCTTGGACTATCTCATTCACATCTTTGGATTCATTTACAAACATAAGCTATGGTATCTCTATCTCTAATTTAGATGTGTTTCCTGAGCTCCAGATCTGTATGGCCAAGCGACAACTGAATAGTTTCTCTTATAATCTAACAGGCACCTCAAATTCAATACAACCAAACCTCAATACTGAATTCAAGATCTCCCCCACCAACATCAAATTTACCCTTCTTCCAGGGGTGTTTAGACCAATGATTGACACTACCACCTATAACACATTTGGTCAAGAAAAAATATTGGAGTTATCTTTGCCTCATTCTTCTCTCTCTCACCCCATACATAAAATCAATCACCAAATCCTGTCTCCTAGATCAGGGGTCCCCAACCCGTGGACCGTGAACCAGTCTGGGTCCCTGGCCTGTTAGGAACTAGGCCACACAGCAGGAGGTGAGTGGCCAGCAAGTGAGCATTACCACCTGAGCTCTGCCTCCTGTCAGATCAGCAGCAGGATTAGATTCTCAGAGGAGCACAAACCCTATTGTTAACTATGCATGTGAGGGATCTAGGCCGTGTGCTCCTTATGAGAATCTAACTAATGCCTGATGATCTGAGGTGGAACAGTTTCATCCCGAAACCATCCCCCAATCTTTCAGTTCAGGGAAAAATTGTCTTCCACAAAACCAGTCCCTGACGCCAACAAGGCTGGGGACCGCTGTCCCAGATACCACTAGAATACATCCACTCCTCTCAATCCCAATACCTTCACCCTAAGCAAGGTCACCACTATCTTTCATCTGGTTTATAGCATCAGCCTCCAAAACAGATCTCTGCTTCCAGTTTTGCTCCTTTCTAGTCCATTCTCCACTCTGGTACCCAAGTGTTCCTTCTAAACACTTCCTCCATTTAAAACCTTATTCAGTGGCTTCTCATTATTTTACAAAGTCAAAATTCTTAATATGAATTAATGGACCTTTGTAACCTAGTTGCTGCTATCATCCTCATCTCCATCACATCCATCTCCAGTAATTATACGGAAATTTGTATTTGAACCATATGACACTGGCCAAATCACTACACCTCTCTGGGAACAGGCTGTCCAGAGGACTTCTAAGGTATTACACTATACAATACTCTAGATATACTAAACTACATTATTACTATAACCAAGTTCATCTCTTCTTCACAAACTACTTTCTCTCCTCAATGCGTTCTTTTCAGTCAATAGTATTACCCTTTTCTAATCCATCCAGAATGCACGTCAGGTATCACTTTTTACCCTTCACTTGATACTTCACATCACAGCAGTAAGTCAGTCAATTCTATATTATTTCCCCACTCATCCTTTCTTGTCTCCTCCAGTGACCATCTTTGTGGCTTGTATCTCTATCACTACTTTTTGAAAACTACAAGAACTTACTTCTTGTCATTCTCTCCAATCCATTCATTACACTGTATGACTATTTCTAAAATAATCATGTTTTACACCCTAAAACTATCATGTCAATCTCAACTCCAAATCTTTGAAAATAAGAATGCCAAATTCATGCCTCTATGGGATACGATTTTTGGAGCTCCCCATGTAAGCAAAATAAGTATGAAGACAAAATTGTGATTTGCACTGGCACTAATGATTTAAAGTAAAAATATGTCCTGTAAAAAAAAAAAAATCTACAAATACATTACAACAGCAAGGCACAAGAGAATGCTCTATACAAGAAATATAGAGAAAAGTGTTACATAGCAATCACAGTAAAATCAGTGTTGACAACATAAAACTGAAGACCCTGACAATAAGTGGTAATAAATACAACTCTTCCCTGTGCTTATCTAAACTCACAATCCTTAATTTATTTTTTCATCATTCCCTTACTTTCAAATGAATGAAGTTTCATCTCTTCTATACTACCAAAAAGCATATTACTTTTATCTGAACTGTTTTTAAAGGGTATCCTGCAGTATGTAAATTTGGGGGACCTAACTTTTTCACGTTATTATGTTGTTAATATTATGGCTATTATTCATTCTTTTGAATGCTATATGAATAATGTACCACAGTTTATTCAGCCACTTTCCTATTAAGAGACATCTGGGTGGGTACAGAATTTTGTTATTGAGAACAGAAATGCTGTAAATGAACATTTTTCAACACATCTACTTTTGTTTATACACGGAAATTCCCTTGGGTATATGCCTATGAGTAAAATCACTGGGTTGGAATGTTTGTCTATATTTCATTTCACAGGAAAATGGAAAAGTATTTTCCAAAATGGTGGCACAGAAGTCCCATAAATCTTCATCCTTCCTTACACCTGTTTTTAAATGGTATCTCATTTTGTACTTAATTTGACTTCTCTGATCATTAATGAAGTTAAAATTTTTTCATAGGATTATCAATGACATGTGGTTCCTCTTTTGTGAAATCTCTATTCATATTTTTATTATTCTACTGTGTTATGTTTTTGATTTGTAAAATATTCCAAAAAAAATCTGTCAGCTGTGTATACTACAAACAGCTTCTAATTTTTAACATGTGTTTCTACTTTCTTTAAGGCAGCTTTTGATGAACAGAAATTCTTAATCTATTCTTTAATAACAATTTATCAATTTCTTGTCTTATTTTTTAAATCCTTTGCTATTCTATAAAAGATATATAGCTGTATTTACTACAAAGAAATTTTATTTTTGACATTTAAGTATTTCAGCCATCCATAGTTGAGTATTTATATATGATGGAAACAGAGATCCAGTTTTTTTCCTGATACGGATCATTTTTCCTGATTTCATTTAATGTACAGTAACTTCTTTCCTTGCTAATCTGATATGCCATCTTTATCATACATCAAATTTATTTTAGTATAAACAGACCCATAAACAGTGTGGGTCTGTTTCTAACTGTAGAATTGTTTCAGCAGAAATGGAATCTTTACTACAGTTAGTGAGCCTTATCACTACAATATGCCATGGTTAAGTTTCTTCTAAAAGGACTATTAATAAAGTTATAAAAATTTCCCTAAAGAAGTCTCATATATTTCTTGTTAGGTGCATTCCTAAATACTGATATTCTATGATACTATTTTAATGTCTTCTTTTATACTTTCTAGTTATTTCTTGCTACTGTAATAACAATGTAATTGACTCTGTATTAATCTACCCACTCACCTTTAATAAATGCTTATTTCTAATAATTTATATGTATATTATTTTGATTTTACACGTAAACGAATATATTGCATCCAGATAACAACACTTCTATATCATTCTTTATAATTTGTATACCATAAATTATAGAATTTGTTTTTCTTGTCTTAATGTGCTAGCTATGTTCTCCAATACAATGCTAAGTACATGAGGTAATGTGGCAGATTATATTTTCCAAAGATGGTCTCAAAAATATCTCCCATTCTACAATTTCTTCTTAGAATGTGACACTGATGCTCCTCTCATTAAGTGGAAGAATTTCTGTCTTTTCTCTTTGAATCTGAGTATATTGCTATGACTTCCACAACCAACAGAGTATAGTAGAATTAACACTGTGTGATTTCCCTAGCTAGGTCACAAAAATGCAATGTGCTTCTGTCTTTTGCTCTTATAGTGCTTGCTCTTGGAGCTTAGATGCGATTATGTTAGACAGACCAAACTGGCCCACACAGAGATACCACATGGAAAAACCAGGTGTAAGTTTTCCAACTGACAGCCTAATTAAGTTCCCAGCCAACAGCCAGCATCATATCACCAGACAAATATGAAGATAACTTTAAGATGATTCCAGTCCCTAGCCATCAAGTCACCTCTAGTGTTCAATATTCACATCATCCCAAGGCATTGAAAAGAGTGGAGCTGTTAAAAAAATAATTATAATAAGCCATCTTCTGCATTGTCCAAGTTCCTGACCCTCAGAATTCATAAGCATAATAAAAGTTGTTTTATGCCATTAAACTTGGGATTTGTTATGTAGCAATAATAACCAGAACATGTGATAAGCATACCTTTAACATTTCCGAGTTTAAGAGAATCTATTCCTCTATCCCCATTTAGGAAGATTGCTGATGATGGTTGGTTGACTGGTTTTTTTCAAGTATTTCTTGACAGTTTAGAGATGATCCCTCTTCTCCTAATTTGCTAAGCACTCTTATCATCAATTTCTGTTGATTATTAAATGATTTTCTGTATCTAATGAAATTATATGGTTTTTCACTTTTAATTTACTAATAGATGATCCATAAGTGTAAATAACATCTATTTACTTACATCTATTAGTAAATAATCCTTGCATACCTGGGATACACCAATTTGGCAATGATGTTTGAATTCTTTAAATGCTGGTTTCAGTTTGCTCCTATCTTGTTTGGGATTACCAGCCCTACATTAAGATCTGTAATTGTCATTTGTTTTAGTGTCTTCATTTGATTTGGATCTTACGATTACGCTAGGCTTTTCAGAACTTGCTGAGGAATCATTCTCTGAATAATCTATTTCTTAAAATTCTGGTAGAGACTTATTTATTGGCAAATCATTTGGGCTTATTGCTTTCTTTGTGGGAAGATTCAGACTTTTAATTTCTCCCTCAGTTTTACTAGACATTTTCCTAGAAATGTCTATTTTTACAAATAGTTAACATATAGTTAACAGTATTCTCATTATCTTTTTAATCTCTGATTTATGTTTTATATCTCTTTTCCATTCTTTATATATTGAATTCTGTATATGTCTGTGAACTGTATTATTCATATGTTCTATATATTTTGCTGATTTTTTTATCTATCAATAATCACAAATGTTAAGTTAAAATTTCCAACTTTATTAGTAGAGGTACTAATTTATCTATACCAATCTATCAAATTGTTGCTACATATTTGATGCTATATATTTTTGGTGAATGTAGTGAATTCTAATAATTTTATGTTGCCTTGGCATATATTTTAAATGTGTTTAACTTTCTCATATCAGAAACTGAGTGTGGTCACACTTGACACAGTTTCCAATTGTCTGCCTCCACCCAGTTCCTCTATATTGTTGTTCCAGATATCTATCTTACACAATCGCCTCCCAGTAACTACTACCCTATGAGAACGCTGTATACAACCACTTGACTCACCCTACTGTCTCCCGCACCCTGCACAGACTGCCCAGATAAGCTGCAGTGACCATCTCTCAGTCATAGCGTGACCAAGGAACTTATGTCTGTTTGCTGTAAACCTACTGTATTAGCCCGTTTTCACATTGCTACAAAGAAATACCTTAGCCTGAGTAATTTATACAGAAAAGGGGTTTGATAGGCCCACAGTTATGCAGTTTGTACAGGAACCATGATGTTCGCATCTGCTTGGCTTCTGGAGTAGTCTCAAAAAATTTTCAATCATGACAGAAGGCAAAGGGGAAGCAGACACATCTTATGTGGCAGAAGCAGGAACAAGAGTTGGGGAGAGGCACTATATTCCTTTAAACCAGATGTCAGGATAACTCACTGATTATCACAAGAACAGCACCGCGTGGAGGAGATGGTGCTAAACCATTCATGAGGAACTGCCCCTATGATCCAATTACCTCCCATCAGGCCCTACCTCTCGCATTGGAGATTACAATTCAACATGAGATTTGGGTAAGATCCAAACCATATCACCCACCAATTAGAATTCCCTGCAGGGTAACTCTTGGGTAACACCCTAGACCCCAATAAAGGCTTTGACTCACAGGTTCCTTGCTCTTTCCCTCTCTTTCTCTCTCTCTCTCCCTACCACTGGTGGAGCCCTCATGTCCCAGATGGCTTCCCCCTTCCTATCTGGCCCTGAGAGGCATGCTGCCCTCTTGTCTCTGGGATCCCTAGTAATATACTGCTTCTGTTACTCCATATGTTTGTTTGGTTGTGCTGCCTCCTCTGTGTCTCACCTAGCCAACATATCTAAACTTAAGTTCTTCCTGGTCAGGGCTCTCCTAGAGAATAGTTAACTTCTTAAGAATAAACTGGACACAAGTAAGACAAGAGCCAAAAGGGCATCTGCCAGTATAAACAAGTTCCTTTGTTTGTTATGAAAAGGACACCTGATCACATGTCAAACACCTAGGCTGTCCACAGGGATAAAGAAGTATCCAGTAAAAGGCCCATTATAAGCACCCAATCCCCTAGAACTTCCACCTCAGGGCAGGGCTAGAGTTTACAGACACGTTAGAGACCTAAAGACAAAATTAGAAGAAAAATATATCAGTATATTTAACATTATATCATAACATCTTTATATGATAACAAAGTAATCAGTCCTAACATGACTTTTTTTTTTTTTTTTTTTGAGAAAGAGTCTTGCTCTGTCACCCAGGCTGGAGTGCAGTGGTGCTATATTGGCTCACTGCCTCCAGGATTCAAGTGATTCTCCTGCCTCAACCTCCCAAGTAGCTGGGATTACAGGCGCCCCCCCACCCCCCCAACCACACTGAGCTAATTTTTGTATTTTTAGTGGAGAAAAAGTTTCCCCATGTTGACCAGGCTGGTTTTGAACTCCTGACCTCAGGTGATCTGCCTACCTTGGCCTCCCAAAGTGCTGGGATTACAGGTGTGAACCACCACACCCTGCAAGAACAAAGGTATACTTTAATGAGAAATTCCTCTTCTAGTTACACGCCCTAGAGAAACTCTCACACATGTATACCAGAAGTCTTGCACAAGAATATTCATGGTAACACTGTTTGCAATGGTAAACCCAAGAAACACCCAAATGCCCATCAAGAACTCTAGTAGGTACTCAAGAGAAAGATGACTACAGATTAGATTACCTCAGAAAGCTTTTCTCATGGTACAGGAATGAAGGAAATGATTAGCTACTCACATCCTACAACCATTCTTCATACAAAGCAAAAAAAGCAGCCGAGTGCAGTGGCTCACACCTGTAATCCCAACACTTTGGGAGGCTAAAGTGGGCGGATCACAAGGTCAGGAGATTGAGACCATCCTGGCTAACAAGGTGAAACCCTGTCTCTACTAAAAATACAAAAAAAAGCCAGTGTGGTGGCACATGCCTGTAATCCCAGCTACTCAGGAGGCTGAGGGAGGAGAATCACTGGAAGCCGGGAAGCGGAGGTTGCACTGAGCTGAGATCGTGCCACTGCACTCCAGCCTGGGCAACAGAACAAGACTCCGTCTAGAAAAAAAAGCAAGCTGCCACTTGAGGGAAAAGCAGAAAACCCTCCCACCCTCTGAAACCAGACAAATATCAAGACCCCATAGAGAAAACACAAATTCTACACAAACTTTTTCAAGAAAAAAGAACAGGAAATGCTTCCGAACTTACTGAAATTAGTTTTATGACCAAGGATATGGTTTATCCTGGTGAAGGTTCCATGTACACATGAAAAGAAAGCATGTTCTTTTCAATAGACAAAAGATAGAGACATTTCACCAAATAGGATATACAAAGGGAACAGCAACTAAGCAAATAAAAAGTTGTTAAACATTGCCAGTCTTTAGAGAAATGGAAATTAAGGCCACAATGAGACACCACCCACCACTGCATACCTACCAGAGTAGCTAAAATAAAAAGTAATGACAATACCAAAAGCTGGCAAGGATGTGGAGAAAGTGGCTCTTTCAAACATATCTGGTCTGAAAGATCTACTTTTTCTGGTGGGAAGGTAAAACAGTATGACCACTTGAGAAAATAGTTTTTCAGTTTCTTTAAAAATTAAATGTATACTTACCATAAGAGCAGGCAATTACACTCTCTGATATTTATCCCAGAGAAATGAAAACTTATGTCCACACAAAAGTCAGTATATGATTGTTGATAGCTTTGTTCGTAACAGACAAAAACTGGAAACAACCAAAATGTTCTAAAATAAATGAATGGTTAAACAAACTGTGCCACATCCCTACCACTATAATATTTATGAGCTGTGAAAAGGAAAGAACTACTGATACATGCAAGTTGGAGGGATTTCAAAAGTATTGTGCTGAGTGGAAAAAAAAAAAAGCCAATCTCAAAAGGTCATATAATACATGATTCCATTTACATAAAATAAACTTTAAATGTTTCTCTTTTAAAATGTGTTTTGACTTACCGCATTTTTTCTTGAATTGCTTTACAAATTTATCACCTATCTGCCTTAGCTCCATAGCACATTAGTTTCGTATATATTAGAAACGCAAACCAACGACCTGGCAGAAGAAGAGGTGTACCCATTTCAGAGCATAAATACAATTTACCTCAGTTTTTTACAGTGAGTGACAAAAATTGTAAGACAAACCAAAAAGGGAAAAAAAAGTCAAGAAATAACAAAACTAGACTAAGAGATAATCTATATGTTAAAACACTGAGACAAAAACTTTTTTAAAAAACTGTGTTTAATACAAGAATACAGTAAAATCAGTAGAAAACATGCATAAGAGGATATCAACAGATAAAAGCAAACTATTAGAGTAACATGGACTTAGACCTAGTTTTTCTCCTAGTAAGAAATCTGGCTCATGAAACTAAATATTTATCTTTAATAAATCATGAAAAGACTGCAACTTTCAGAATAAATGTTGATAGAAATACCAATCTGATTCCAAATTTAAACATTCTTCCAGTGCCTATGGCAAAATTACAAAATTGTTTTATTATAAAGAAAATCTATTCCACAGTTAAAAGAGCTAGATACTAATTTTTTAGTGTTTCTTCTAAATTTTGCTTTCTAAAATTTAAGCAACACTGTTCTCCAGATTTCATTGTCAAAACAAGATTTAAAAAATTCATTATAATCCCCTCACACTGTTTTCATTTTATCTTACCTCCTTCTAGTACTCAATATATATATTTTTGATTGTACATGCAATTATAAATTTTTTCATTTATAATACAACCTATGGTTGTAAACAATAGCCGTTGTAATTGTACTCTTCAAAATTGTATTATTTACATGTGTATAACATCCCATCAATATAACAACCATTTTCCTACATTCAAGGTCCAAAAAGAGGAAGTTTTAGCATGAGTTTATGTTGGATAAACTTTATTATATTTCCTAGCATATAATGTTCTGTATTACGTAGCTAACACCACAATATCTTCACACATTAACATTTTTCTTCTTTTAATAACCTACTATGAACTCCCAGATATAGAATGATTTGCTCAAAGAGTATGTATGACACTGCTTGATGTGGTTTGTGCATCAGTTTCCACAGGAGCTATACTAATTAACACCATCACATGCAATTTTTTCAAAATCTTTATACATAAATACATAAACGTTAATTTTAACTTTAAAGCATAAGCTAATAGGCATGTTTCTCTACCTTACAGACCCTCTCCAACTTCCCTCTCATAACATGACAGGTCCATCCATTCGCACATTAAAATGATCCAAGTTAACCACCTACTTTATACCTCTATTCTCATACATATAAAAATATGTACTCTCATATATATGTCTACACATATAACGGTGTTATCACTACATTTTTTCAATATAAGATGTCACACACATTTTTTTTTTCCTGAGACAGAGTCTCACTCTGTCGCCCAGGCTGGAGTGCAATGGCACAACCTGGGTTCACTGCAACCTCCACCTCCCGCGTTGAAGTGATTCTCCCACCTCCGCCTCCTGAGTAGCTGGGATTACAGGCACCTGCCATCATGCCCAGCTGATTTTTGTATTTTTGTAGAGACAGGGTTTCACCATGTTGGCCAAGCTGGTCTCAAACTCCTGACCTCAGGTGATCTGCCCACCCTGGCCTCCCAAAGTGCTGGGATTACAGGCATGAACCACATACCTGGCTGCCACTCACATTTTTAATCATCTTAGTTGTTCTCATGTAGTAATTCCCCATGTAAATCCCTCCAAGTTTACTGGTGCATATCTGATTCATTTTTTTAATGGACTACTAAGATTCTATTATATAGCTACATAATGAATACACGGACCATTCCCCTACTAACAGACATAAATTGCATTTCCAGTTCTTGCCACTAGAAACAAATGCTCATACAAAAATGCTTGTATATGAAAGCATTTTCTATGAGCTAGATTCCAAAGAGTAAGATTGCAAGGTCAACTGGTATAAATATATATTTTTTACTTTAATAGATATCAGATAACTGTTCTCAAAAGCTCTAGTAATCCACATTTCTACCAGCAAAATATAAAATTAATTTTTTCCTTAGGTTCTTGGCAGTACTATGTTATTGCTGGTTCTTTTCTCTCTTTCTCTTTCTTTTCATTAAAGGTGGAGGCTGAAGGAGGCGGTATGATGGATACAAGGTTATATATCACACTAATGAGTTAGAACATCTTTTCATACGTTGTTGGCCATTTGGATTGGCTTCTTCATATCCTCTGTTCATTTTCTTATAGTGCTGTTTGTTTCCTTTTTCTCATTATTTAAGAAGTTATTATATAGAACAGATATAAACTCTGCCCTTTCTCAGCAATGTACATATTTTTACCAAACCCATTGTTTATGTGGTATATTTTTCCATTCAAATGTTAAGTTTCATGCAAATACATCCTTCTTTATAGCTTGTAGATTTACAATGGTGGTTAAGGTTTTCCTCACCCCAAGAATGTACATGATGAATGACGCAGAAAACAAAAGACTGATATAGGGGAAAAATTAAGAATTCCGTGGTAAAAGAAGGCTCATCTGTGGAGCTATATTTAAGCTGTGACCCAAAGTATAAGTAGGTAATAATAGCAAGAAGAGCTGAGAAGTCTGTATGTGAGTACGTTCAGGAAGAAGAGAGGAGCTGGTTGCTTACGTCTGGGATCCCTTCCTATTCTATGATTAAATCTTTCAGTGATTTCAAAAAGTATATATTCACACATATTAGGTTTCCTGGGGCTGCTGTAACAAATTACTAAAACTTGGCAGCTGAAAACAACAGATATTTATTATCTCACAATACTAGAGGCCAAAAGTTCAAACTGGGCTCAAATCATAGAGTTGGGAAGGCTGCCTCCCTCTGTAGGCTCTAGGGGAGAATCCATTCCTTGCCTCTTCCACCTTCTGATAGCTGCTGGTATTCCTTGGTTTGCAGCCTCATCACTCTAATGTTCAAGACCAGTATCTTCAAATCTCTTTCTACTCTATCCTCACACTGCCTTCTCTGCTGTATGTCTGTAGATTATGCCTCTGTTTCTCTCTTATGAGGACACTTGTGATAGTATTCAGGACCCACACAGATAGTCTAGAATAATCTCTCCATCTCAAGACCCTTAACTTAATCATATCTCCAAAAACCCTTTTTCCACATAAGGTAACATTTATAGGTTCCTAGGACCTAATATTGAATGACAGTATTCTGCCTACAACCCATGTTTTTTTTAAAAATTGTGTGTGTGTGTGTGTGTGTGTGTGTGTGTGTGTACATATGCAAGTATGTATTAACATAACTGAATAGGAGAAATTAAATACAACTATTAGTGAGGGATATATTTGGAGTGTACGAAAATCAAAGAAAAATTTAAAAAACCATAAAATCACATAGAAATATTCATCCACAGAAAACTGCCTCTAACTTCTAATACATAATATTTATACAAAATGGAAATAAAGTTAATGACTACAAGAAGTGCTAGTACCAATCACAATGAGAAAGGGCATTTTCATTCTTGTATTAAAAAAAAATTCAACATCATCATTAATTACATTCATTTGATATTGATTAAACAGAGATCAAACTTTGATCTATTCTCAGCATCTAACAAAGCATGACACAAACTCAATAAATGTTGACTAATCTTAGGAAAAGTTATATTTACTTCCAACAGCAAAGCATAGCAAAGTCTAGTGAAATTAATGATTTATATTGACAATTTCAAAAAATTTTCAATTTCTTCAGCTATGATTCATTGGTCATCAAAAATTGTGTCACTGAAAAAATGTTACTGAGAAAATCTGCCTTTTATCATTACATATAAGACACTGTATTTAAAAATCCAAGGTAAAATTTATCTCCTTATATACAAAAAATAACACTACACACAGCTTAATAAAGAAAAAAAATTACTTATAAATATCAAATTCATTTTAAAATGCTGCCTTCTCAAACGTGATACTCAGACCTAGTCCACTTGACAAAACTATCTCATACTAAGCTAAAATGTTAGTTACCAGGAATCCAAATAGGATTTGCAGCACGCCAAAGGATTGTAACTCAAATTCATCTACATGCATTATTGAGCTTCGTTTAACTTGTCTTTTTTTTTTTTTAATGCTGTGAGGCATTAAGTCAAACCTAATGGTGGGAGAACAAAAGTTGGATTAATAAATAGAAACTTTACGGTAATCTATCCTTCATCAGTTGTACTCTCTCCAGATGTTTCATATTCACTTATCATTTGAATCAATTAAACGTAGACCTATGTGTTCTTCCACAGTCTTCAGTAATGACATCCACCAGAAGTATTCTCAGGATTTTAAAAATAAGAATGTCATTAATTATATATACCATTTAAATCTTTGGCAGATTTTAAATGGCCACAAATTCTTTGGCACGCCTTCTACAGAGAAGCAGTCTATGTCTCCTACCCTTGAATGTGGGTGAGCTTTGTAATATCTTTGACCAACAGTATGGGACAGAAATGTACCATTTTCTGGGCCTTAAGAAATACACACCTTTCACTTCCTGTCTTATGAATACTTACTCTGGAGAAAACTATCCTCCATATAAGAAATTTGACTATTCTGAGACTGCCATGCTGTAAAGAAGCCCAAACTAGCCACGTGGAGAGAATACCTGAAGACAGAAAACACCTAAATTTGCACTCAGCCAGTTATGCAAACACCAGCATAACCCTTCTCAAATTTCTGACTCACAAAATTATGAACAAAAGGGAATAGTCATTTAAGCTGCTAAGTTTGGGATAGTTTGTTACACAGCAATAGATAACTAAAACAAAAACTATAATTTTATTTTACAGCACGTACAAACTCACTATTTATGACAATAGACAAGAAGACTGACAATTGGTAGCTGAAAGATACTGAAACAAAAAACTTTCAGATTACCAATTTACTACCCATGCTACAAGTTCTTTTCATCATCTGTCACATAACAAATTCATGGGTCATGATATTAACTAATGCTCTCCATTACCTTTGATTCTCACAGTGTGAAGGGTAGTGGTTAGTGAGACAAGACCTAGCACTTATGCTCCCATTAGCTGAATTGTATACTATCAAGAAAAGTTATTTTTGTTTCCAAATCTTTTTATCTGGGTTATATCTGTTAATGCATAATTTCACTAAATATCTTTAAAAATCTGTAAGATAGAAGTGGAAGTTGTTTCCAGGAAAAAGTTGACTACTTATAACAATTTGACAAAGACCACTTGCTTTATAAAACAATTCTGTCAAAATACAAGACTACAAAAATTTAGGACAATCTCCACTGAGACTATTTTGCAACTGTCTCATTACACTTAGAAACTGAAGAGGATATTTAAAGGTGTGATTTAAGAACAATTTCTGATAAATTCCAATAAGGAGACCTGTGTTCATAGAAAAAATTTGGGCCTAATACCAAAAGGCTAGATTATAAAGCATGTACATATCATTTTCATGACTACCCATTTTAGCCAAAAATATTTTTATAAACTTAATTACCAGGCCCAATTAAATGGATAAAGGAGCTATAGTATTATAATCCCTTTTTGAAAAATTTTTTTTAAATTAAGAAATGATGATGGAAGTTTCCATTTTGCAAGATGAGTTCTGTGGATGCACAGCAGTGGTAGCAGCCAACAATATAATGTACTTAATGCCACTAAACTATACACTTTAAAATGGTAAAGATAATCAATTTTACAAGTATTTTACCATAATTTTGAAAAAATAGTGGTAAATAGTGATACTAAGAGTTAAGTAATACATATTTGACTTACGTCCTGTCCCCCAATGAACTGTGAGCTGTTTCAAAAGCACTGTTAATTTAAAGTAACAGAGGATCATGTCTATACAACCTTATCTAACACCACAAACAAAAACAAATGTGAGTTTAAAAACTAAATAAGAATAGAGTTTACTTCCTCTCAAACTTGAAAGATGGTCTTCTCAGAGAAGTCGGTTCAATAATTAGGACAAAACTGACTATTGCTGACCAAACAAATAAATGAAGATTTTAATTACCAGATTAAACTGGACCTGTATTCACAAGGATACTCCAATATTCAATGGATTACCATAACAAGTATCAAAAGAACTACTTCCTCTTTGGGTCAAAAAACGAATTGTAGGTATTGTCACTTTATATAGATTCTTCTTTAATCTCTGAATTAAATATTAACATTCACAGGAATTTTCTCACCACTAACAAGGAGATGTTCTCTAACATTTTTCACTACACTATTCAAAAAGGCTTCACAAATATAAGAAAAAATCAAAACATTATGTTGGATAAATTAAGCCAGTAATAGAAAGTACATGTTATAAAATTTCATTTCTATGAAGTTCAATAATAGGCAAAACTAATATATGTAACAGAAATCAAAAGAGTGGACATGAGGGGTTGGGGGAGAATGGTATGGAGAAAGACAGACTACAAGGGGAATGAAGGAATTCTCTGGGGAAATGGAAATGTTTATATCTTGACTGGAGTATTGTTACACAGGTATATATTTATCAGAACTCAGCAAACTATATAACCTTGATCTATACATTTTGCTATATATGTAAATTACACATTAATTTTTTAATGGAGGGTTGGGGGGAAAAAAGACTCAGAAAATCAGTCTAGAAATTAATCCATGAGATATATTTCCTGAAACAAAACACAGTAATGGTTTTTTTTTTATTTTTTTTTTTCTGACGGAGTCTCACTCTGTTACCCAGGCTGGAGTGCAATGGCGCAATCTCGGCTCACTGCAAGCTCTGCCTCCCAGGTTCAAGTGATTCTCCTGCCTCAGCCTCTTGAGTAGCTGGGATTATAGGCACACGCCGCCATACCCAGCTAATTTCTTAGTAATGGTATTTTTAACACCAGAATTATCACACAGAGCAGTTTATTGAAACATAAATTGCTAGTTGGTAGCAGAACAAGATATACTATCATTTCTAACCGTTCAGTCATAACAGTTTTAAAGATGAATAAAACATCACCCCTCTTACTTAAAACTGAATCAACAAGGTATCTCGAATGACCAGAAAACTTAGCTTCTCTAAGTTCAGCTCTGTTTCTGCATTTGTCTAATTCCTCCCCTGTAATTCAAGTCAATCTAATTTAATTCAACAAACTCCTTATACTTATTCTATATGTTATTATGTGAGAAGCTAAGTACAGTAGAACACAAAGATGAATTTACAGTAACCCCTATGTTCAAGGCATTTATAATATAGTAGATGGCATTACACAAGTAGATAATAGCTACAAGAAAAGACTTCATGGTACCTGCAATATTCAAACTGAAACCCTGTGCAATTTAGACAAGTAATTAGAAATGTGAAAAATTTGTTTTTAAGTAAAGCAAAAGACCAGTAAGAGGCTTGTGCTCTAAACTTATTCCTCACCCTTCACATTTACTACCACTGCAGGAAAAGTCCATAAATATCACTGTATTCTGTGTTTCCAAGAAATTTTCAAATGCAAATACAAAGAATCTCCTGCATCTTATAAATAAAAAACAGAAAATCCATGGTCACAATTCTATGGGTAGATAGATAAAATGATCCACCATACTTTTTATAAAGGATATTCAGTTTGATTCAAACCACAGACATCAATGTACCTCGCAATGCATGGAAAATCACAGATTTCATACTTTTCTGGAGTGAATTATCCTGCTTTGAAACTCTAAAATTAGAATTATGAAGTGACAGAAAACATCACAATCTAAATTCTGCTTACACAAAACCACATAGTGTTCAATGCCAAGTTCCTAATTTACAGCTGGGAAAATCACCATTGAAGATAGTTGTGTCTGAATCAGATTCATTTAACATAAAACCAGATGTAAACCTCAAATTACATGTGATATCTCCAGCCACTCATATAAACAAGAATAACATGAGCTGAAAGTAAATTCACCAAGACACTTCTAAATTTGGCCACCATAATACTACAATATTTCCTTCTTAAAATTATCTAATAAATTATTAACAGAAGAAATGAGGGGAAAAAACATACACATCTGCATTTAAGTACAATTAAAAATCTAAAATCACTCCAATTATTCCAGGGTAAGTCCTTTTTATAAAAAGCACAAAATTCTCAATCTTGAAATACACTTATCATTTTTAAAATATGAAGAAAACCCACTAGACTTTTAGGAAATCAAGTCTTAGCATGCCATCTCAAAACTCTTTCCCAAAGAACCTGTCACAAATGAACAGGAATAAGCTGTACTAAGGATGGACAAAGATATTTCTTTAGTTGTTTGCTTAATCAGCTATTGATGTCCCATCATAAATTAAGAAACTAAATATATGCCAACAGGAGTCTGCAACTACAATATTACTTTATATTATTTGGCCTTAGAAGTTTGGAACCTATGCAAAGTCCATTTAAAAATTTACCTGGCATGTAAATGCTAAAATATTTTGTTTGCCTTTTGAAGCCACACCAGATTCCAACCCACGGAGACAGGATTTACAGTTTATTTCTCACAACCCACATGTACAAACCCAAAATTACACACAGAAAAGTATTATTAGAATTCTGTAATAGTAAAGGAAAGAAATTCACCATAGAGCTCTATTTCTTAGAGCCTCTAGTGTAGTGTTCTATCCATATTATACAACATTTCACATCTAAATTAAACACTCAAATAGAGAAGGCTCACCTTGTTACTCTAATGTAAGAGTTCTGGCTTTACAACGGAAAACCTAACGTAGCTTGAACACTGTAAATTAAATAATGGCATAAAGGCCAGGCGCAGTGGCTCATCCCTATAATCCTAGCACTTTGGGAGGCTGAAGCAGGCAGATCACTTGAGCCCAGGAGTTCGACACCAGCCTGGTCAATATGGTGAAACCCCATCACTACAAAAAAATACAAAATTTAGCTGGGTATGGTGGTGCAAACCTGTAGTTCCAGTTACCTGGGTTCTATTGTGGGAGGATCACTTGAGTCCAGAAGGTTGAGGCTGCAGTGAGCCATGATCACACCACTGCACTTTAGCCTGGGTGACAGTGCCAGACCCTTTCTCCAAAAAAAAAGGGGGATAATTTCTTTTAAAGAAATCAAATACATAATTATTACACAGTTTAATAACAGTATATCTCATATTCAATTCATTGTAGAAACTAGCCTCATGTTTCTTTGTAGGCACCTATTTCCAGTGACTTCAAGAAATATGCATGTAGTTGTTGACATGCTGCAACCACACCATTTCAGAAACACAGAAATTTAGTACTCAGTTTGCTCCTACTAGTAAATGCCACTATTTAATATTATGTCCACTCACTGCTGCACAGAATTCAAACCATGCAAACCTCACTTTGATAACCAAAGTTATCAAAGCTTTTAATACTATCAAATGCCGATAAGCAAAAACATGCCCCCAAAAACTTGCTTACCCAGAATATTTGGAGAAATAAGTTTTCAACTTAATTTAAGAAGTACTATCAAAAATACATTGGCCAATTTCCCTGCCTTAGGCAATGAAGTACAGAATGACCCCAGATTACACATATCCTTTATATATAAATGGCCATTAAGGGAATGAAAAGGATGTATTCCCAAAATACATTGAGATTTCCATCTTCTCTTTCCATCTCTCACCCTCAGGAGCACAATGCAATGTTAAAGTAATACTTGTAATTAAAGAAACATTTCTGAGAAGAATGAATAATGAAAAGTTTAGCCTTAACAAAAAGTCAACAAAGATAAAGAATAGGTATCTTCAAACAGGCTCAGATGTAACTCTTAGCTAATATAATGAAAAGCTCTTGGCTCACAAGGTCTATAATAAGTAGCATCTCTTAATTTTCTCAACCCAAAACCCTTCCTCCAAACCTTCTTCTAGCCATAAACACAGACAATTAGCCTAATGCGAGCTAAATAAAACAAAATATGTCCCCACTATTAATAATTAGGTTTAGGGATAGGAAACTGACTCAAGCTGGATCAATCAGAGTCCTTCCCTGGGATGTTTCCAACTAGAGATGGAAGAAGAGAAGCTCTTTCTCTCTGATCACAAAACTCTCCTTATCTACTAAGGTCTAAACTCAACTGCCTTATCTTACTTCCCCAAATATGCAAGTTCAGTTCCATTACAGAAATCTTGCCTGAGCTAGTCCCTGGAATGCTCTTCCTCCTGGTATTTACATGGCTAGCTTTTCTTCAGATTCATATCTCAGCTTTAACGTCTCTACTAGACAAAGGCTTTCCTAAAGTAGTCACTTAATTACTGTCACATCCCTCTATTTTAATTCTCTGCATAGAACTTATCACTTTAATATTCTTCTTTTTTAAACTCTCTACTATATTTCTAACACCTAGAATAGCAGCTGGCTCAGGATATGCACTCCATTCATAATTTGTTGAATAAGTAAATATAAGCTGTGAAGAAATTAGCCCAAAGCCAGCAGCAGCCATGGTCCTAGCCCCAGAAAGAAGCCAATCTGAAAGAGCAAAGCCATTAAAAAAACAAAGGAGAAGAAGCAGCAGTGAAAAAAGTAGAACTCCTAGAGGTATCTTCAGTCATCCCTAAGATCACCTCCAACCCTGCCCATAGTAGAGTTTGATTACATATATAGGTGGTCTTTAAAATGGTATGTATACACCTCCCTGAGAAGAGGGATGTATAAGACGATCCACCAGAATGTGAGAAGAAAAGACTACAATACATAAAATAAGATACTTTTATGTTGTACTATCCCTTGAAAAGTGCTATAATCTGTGTGTTTTATAATGTACACAATGTATTATATTCATATATGTATAAAATGTACAGACAGATAAATATATCCGTAGTAAGGATGCATTCTCAAAAATGTATTCCTGGTAGAGGTAAACAATCAAGAAAGCCTGGAGACAACCAAAGTTGATGAGCAAATTTATTTATTTTAAGCTAACATGTTTCAGCTTTCTTTCATTTCAACCAAGAGACTTCTGAAATATGCTTAACACATATTTGGTACCCAAATACTTGTAAATGGTGAATGCAGAGACTAACTCTTTATGGGTCCAGCGAACAGACAAATGAAAGCTAAAGGTAGGCAGATTTCAAACCTGTACAAAAATAACTTTCTAAAATTTAGATCTGTCCATAAGTAGTCACTAGCTCTCCAACTATAAATTTCCTTCTATTAGAAGGGTTCAAGCAGAAGCCTGGTTACCATAGCAAGAATTCTGTATTTGTGAGGTAATCTATGGAACAAATGTTAACTGAGTGAATACTAAGTGCTAGGAATCATACAATAAATTAAATTTAGTTCTTATGTCCTTGGATATCACAGTTTGATAGAAAGACAGACTTACAAACATATATATAGTATATATTATATCTAAGCAACAACTGCAAAAGATAGTAATTTACTCTCCATTAACTTAGATATCCTCTAAGTTAAATACTAAGAATAAGTAAAAGCCAATTTTTCTGTTAGTCAAAAAAGATAAGCATATTCCTGGCAAAGACATAGCCAAAAGGGCAGGTTTATAAAGCACATAGTACGGCAAACCAAAAATACCACAAATGATGCGGAACTGTTGGATGATAAGATTCCTATGGTGAGAGAATATCCATGAATGGAGTTACCAGATAAGTGGCCAGAAGCGAAACTATGAAGGGCCATGATAAGGGCTTTGGAAAGAGTCAAAGGACAATAAAAATAACTATCTTTTAGAGTGTACTACTTTGTTCAGGACACATTCCTAAACTCATTAGACATACTATCACTTTTAATCCTTAGAAAATTTTTATATCATCTCCCTTTTTCAATTAAAAAAAACTTATGCTAAAGTGAGATCAAGTAATTTACCTAAAACCAGTTAGAGGCAAACATAAAACTCATTGAAGAATTCTGAAAAGAGAAATAAGATGTATTTTGAGTAACTGACATGCATAATAGAAAAATGGCTATGGGGCAATGTGGATGATAGTATAAATGCAGAATGGCTAGTTTAAGGGATATCTATGCAATAAACTAATAATCTAAGTAAGAGGTAATAAGGGAGTAGGAATAAGGAAAAAGAAAATTAAAGGATCCCATCGGTTTCTACCTTCAGTAAGTGGGAAAAAAAAGCAAGTTTGGGCATAAAATGAAGTAGATGAGGCGTAAAATAATTAGTTTGGGCTTAGGGAATATGGACACATTTGAAGTTTCAATTAAAAAAAAAAAAAAGACCAAAAGGAAAAGTTCTAATAGGGAGTTGACTAGAAAAAGGAAGAGTTCAAAAAAAGAGGTAGAAAGAATCGCTAGGATAAACGTATTTAGAAATCATCAATACACATCAACAATTTTTAAACTGGCCAAGCAAAGTAGAAAATAAATATCCATGGTCATTTATGCAGCAGAATTCCAAAAAAAAAAAAAATCTTTGTAGCTACTTCACTATCAATCATGTGCAATCCCAGCACTTTGGGAGGCCAAAGCAGGCAGATCACAAGGTCAGGAATTCAAGACCAGTCTGGCCAACATGGTGCAACCCGGTCTCTATTAAAAATGCAATACATTACCAAGGTGTGCTGGTAATGTGCACCTGTAATCCCAGCTACTCCAGAGGATGAGGCAGGAGAACCACATGAACTTGGGAGGCGGAGGTTGCAGTGAGCTGAAATTGCAACATTGCACTCCAGGCCAGGCAACAGTGTGACACTCCATCTCAAAAAAAAAAAAAAAAAGAAAAAAGAAAAGAAAAAAGAAGAAGGTGAAAAATAACTCCCCATTCAAGAAGTGGGGTCTGCACACAGTGACTTCCCTGCAAAGGGTACAATACAGAAACAGAGAAAAAGAAGAATAACTTTCCAGTGAAGAAGCCTAATAAAAACCACCTTAGCCAAATGATCAAAGTAAACATCAACAATAAGTCACAACTGAACAAGTTGATAGTAAGTACCCTTGATATGATGTGATGAAAATGGCACTTTACCTTTACGTTCTTCCTCCTAAAACCCCTAACCCCAGTCTAATCATGAGGAAAAACATCGTATCAATCTCAGCTGAGGAACAAGCTATAAAATGTCTGACCAATACTCCTCAAAACCATCAGGTCATCAAAACCAAGCAAAGTTTAAGAAACCATCAAAGTCAAGAAGTGTCTTACAAATACTCCTCAAAACTGTCAAGGTCATCAAAAACAAGTAAAGTTTGAGAAACCGTCACAGCTAAGAGCAGCCTAAGGAGACATGACCACTAAATATAATATGATATCCTAGACAGCAAACTGGAAGAGAAAAAGGGCAGTAGATAAAAATGAAGGAAATATTAATAAGGTATGCACTTTAGATAATAATCATGTATAAATATTGGCCATTCATTTAAACAAATGTACCACAATAATGTAAGATGTTAATAAAAGGTGTGGGGTGTATGAGAACTCTCATAAATATTTTGTTTATATTTCAAATTAGGCCAAGAATAAAACCATAGGAAACCATTACTATTCAAGGAACAAGTAGAGAAAAATAAGTCAGTAAATAAAATTTAAAAGGAATGACCAGAAATACAGAAAGATACAGACAGGTCTAATATATGTCACAGAGGTCAAAGAGGATAAGGAACAAATAGAATCCATTGTATTTAAGAGGCCACTGGGAAAAGAAATGAGGTGGACCTATGAGGATAAAAGGTAAATATCACAGTTAACTTATGATGCCTTATGAACCATGACTTTATTATTCACCCAGTTAAAAATCTCATAAAAGATTCTCCTCATTTCCAATCTATTAATAGTCTTCCCTCTTCCTTGAAGTCACAACCATTTAATTGCAAAAAACTTAATTCATAATGAATCTTCATTCACAAGCAAAGTATTAGATGCATGAGAAAGAATACTTTTATCTGGAAGTAACAGAAAATTCCAAAATCAAACTAGCTAAATCAATATAGATATGTATAACTAGTATCTCATATAACAAGAAGGCCAAAGGTAGAGCAGTGTTTACGTACTGCCAAGTCAGGACTTCAGAAATTCTAATTCCCTTGGCTCTGGCCTCCTATATTTCACTTTATCCACAGGCTGGAAGCAAGATGACAGAAATATTTTGAGATTGTGATCTGCCCATCTTTAAACCTGCTGCTAGCAAAGAAAAGGAATTACTATGTTTCATTTAGACTTACCAGAATCAAACCTGGAACTTGGAATGAGGTCCCCTTTCTCTGACTCACATAAGGGAGGGTTAGATGCGTGAACAAAACAGAGAATATGTTAGAAAGGTAGTGGGAGGCCAGGCACAGTGGCTCATGCCTATAATGCCTGCATTTTGGGAGGCCAAGGAGGCTGGATCACCTGAGGTCAGGAGTTCAAGACCAGCCTGGTCAACACGGCAAAACCCCATCTCTACTAAAAACACAAAAATTAGCTAGGCATGGTGGCGGACACCCGTAATCCCAGCTACTCTACTTGAAAGGCTAAAGCAGGAAAATCACTTGAACCCAGGAGGCAGAGGTTTGTAGTAAGCCAAGATTATGCCACTATACTCCAGCCTGGGCAAAAACAGTGAGACTCTATCTAAATTAAAAAAAAAAAAAAAAAAGAAAGAAAAAAAGAAAGGTAGTGGGTAAAGGGGTAATACTAAATAGGCAGTCAACAGCAGACAATACAGGCAGTTCCTTCTTTGCATGTTTTCCTAGCTCAAGAATTTTTAAATCACCTTAATATGATGAAGAAGAGGCTTGAACAAAATAAGGGCCACACAATTTCCTTCCTCAAATAACCAAATGACAACCTCAGATACTATCAGTACTGTTTTACAGATCAAGAGGGAAAACAGCACATGAATTTGTAAGTTTTCTCTCATCAATCCAATTTTATGTTACAAAAATACAATGTACTTGGATATTTTCAAACCAGAATCTTATATCTTACATTTGAAACTCCTATTTTGTTGGAATAGGATGATAAGAGATCCCAAGGTAGTGGAAAGAGCACTAAACTTGGCGTCAGGGAATGGGGCTCTAGTCCTAATTCTTCAACAAAAGTACAGCGTTTTTGAAGATGGTCACCTACTCTATCCAGGGTCCAATTTCCTCCTTTCTTAAATTAGCAAGTTAGGAGAGATGATCTCTCAAGTCTTATTTCAGGTTATTTCCTAATTAAAAATAATTTTCACTTGTTAGCTAGAAAATTTATGCAGACTATTTACCGTTATAATTCTGGGCTAGCCAATTCCTAAAGATCCATTCCAAGACGATGGGCTGATGACACATGAAGCTTTTTCCTACAAAACTTCACTTTCACAGAAACTTTCACTGTGGCCAGAAATGTAAATAGCATGATGTTACAACTTCTAAAATAACTCAAGAATTTAATTCAATTTCTCTTTAAACCCAAGTTCATTATTAAAGGTTTCAGTGCACCTACAGATGCAAACCCTCCCTGTTGGACAGGAAAACGGAAAATGACAAAAACTTTAACCACTTTGAAATTCAATTAAAGACAAGATTTCTAACCACTAAGCCTAAATGAGGAAGAAGATGAAAATCAAAGCACAATGAAAAAGCTGGAGTCACAAAGAAGTCACAAACAGAAATGAAAATTTCTATACAAGACAGAAAGAAAAAGGGGGGGAATACTCCCCCAAAACCAGTTATATTGGCCTAGAAGAAACTGAACCTAAAGCTCTCATGAGTTTCTCTTAAAAATTATTGATTTACACAAAATGGACAAAAATAATTTCCAAAAACAAGTTGGTGACAGTAAGAAACAAAAGACGAAACCACTACCATGCCCTTTGGGAATCTCAGATTAATAAATTTTGGCAAAACAAAAACAAAATCATATGGGAAAACTCTGGATAAAACCCTATGACTTAGCCAACTGCATTATGACCTGGAGTTGGTTTTTCTCAAAATTATTAATAATGAAAAATACTTATACAGGATACGCATGTATTGCCAGGGGGAAAAAAGTGTACTTCTTTGAAACCATTTTTAAAACAACAAACCACCCACAGAAACCACATGGGCACAAAATGAAACGATTCTGGTCACTGATTTGTGGAGCACTTAAGCACTGTCCAAGTAAAAGACTCAGCTTCAGGCTCTTTTTCTGAGACAAGCAGACCATCCATGAAAATACCTGATTTAGAGCTACCAAGAAAACACTGCAAACATACCTCCAATGGCCTTAGTTTCAAGAGAAATAATTTTCTCCAAAAAGAATCTTACAGCTTTAAGAGGCTACTTCTTTCAAGAAGACATTTCTTTTCCTCACAGTAAGAATCTAAAGTTCTTAAGATAAAATAAATTAAATCTAACTCAAAAGTGCTTAACACTACAATAGTATAAGTTAACACCTTCTAGAACTGATTTTGCATCAGTAGTAGCATCACTAATACATTACAATTACTCAATTTATCAAATTACATAATAATACCCTAGTGAGATGTTACATCAGATATGCCACATTGAGGTAACTTTCAAAACAGGAAGGAAGAAATATACAGGAGGGAGTATTGTTCAAGAGACAGGCAAAAGGAGAAAACAGGAAATGAGTAGCAGGTAGTGGCAGTACAACACTAGAAGCTAGGCTAGGTATACTGAACAGGTAAAGACACTCAGAAAAGGGAAGCCAAATGAAACCACAGTCAGTCTAGCATGTAACACTGCCTATAGTACAATGCAAAGATGACAAAGAAACTCTTTTATATATGGAGACATCAGACAGGTACTAGATACATTAACAGAAAACAGAAAGTTTATCTTGACCCTCAGCATCACCAATAGTCCACCTACTCCTTTAAGAAAATGAGTAAAAAATTATTTTTAACCATGGCTTATATTGTTCCTCTGAGAGATAAGAACACCATAAAACCCAGAAAAATGCAAGAGCTACAAGTTCACCTGTATGTGCAAACATATGCTTCATCACACTTTCAATTTCCTAACATAATGCCACTAAAATTGAGTAGGTTTTTCTCCCCCTCTGCTTTGGTTCTATGTTAAGGTGCTGACTTTACCCTTGGATAGGCTGGCAAAGCTCAGCTTGTCAGAGTCTGCATAACCTTAAAGAACACACATAATTTCCAGGAAAAAAAAAAAACAGGAAGAATTGAAAAATAGATGAGTTTCCAAAAGAAACAATTTTAAATTGTATATATCTATAGACCTCAACCTTTAGAGATGATGTTACTGGTGGTATTTGTTACCGCATATATAAATTCTAAAAAGACCAAAGTACTAACAGCCACCCAAGTGCAACTGTAGTTATCTTATATAGTTCCAACACAATGAAAGGTAACAATGCCAAGGATGAAAAGCCCTAGGATTGTCACCTACTCAGAAAGAATACAGATGTAAAGAATAACCAAATTAGATTCATTTCAGAAAATGAAAAGGGAAATCCTATAACTATACTGAGGCTCTTTAATTAACCAAATATAAAATTTGTACACCAAAATTCATTCTGTGGTAAAATAACTGTATTCTAAATAGCAACAGAATACAATGATTTATCATGGATACAGAAATAAGTAAGGCCTGGTTTTTCCAGGCTTACTAAGGATAAGAAGTGAGAAGTCTAAAATATAGAAACTATCAAAAAATATGGTACATATCTCTAGTGTATAAATTTTATGTAAAGATTTATAGACAGGGTGATGAGATAGATTTACTTTATAAAGTATCATAAAAGATGAACAGAATAAATGAAAAGTAAAAACATGTACTTCCTACATATCACCAATAGCTTATTCACAGACATCTCACCAATACCATCACCATGACCACCACCCCTGGAGTAATCATTATCTTCTGCACTATGGTTACTTCAAAGTATGATAAAGGTTGGAAGGAAATATAAATTACAGTATACAGATAGCATTTTACCTCCAACCAAAATGGAAACACAGAGACCAGATTTAACTTCTAGTTTCAAAGCAACTAGAAAAATGAACAACAGATAAGAAAAAGCAACTAGAAAACTGAACAAAGGATGTAGAAGATGAAGCAATAATTTTCAAATACTGGACAACCGCACAAAATTGTGGTTCTCGAAAGAAAGAAAACAAGGTAAGTACTGCAACTGCCAAGCTTACAAACTGGAGTCAGTTTCCAGGCCAGAGTATGGTAGGGGAAGCCAAGTAAAGCTGACCTCTCACTGAGTTAAAGGGGCAGAGTTAAGAGTTCACACAGCAGCTAGAATTTCCAAGTCCAAGCATCTGAGAATTGGAGCTCCAGAGACAGAAAGGTCTCCTCAAGTCTTAAACTGAGTTCTAACCTATACACATATGAGAGAAAATTACCCAAGGACAGGAAAAGAACAACAAAAGTAAGCGGATAGACCATCTGAAGCTCACATATACATGGCTGGCAAGAGTGTATTCCTATCAGTCAGAGTGGATAAACCTAGTAATAGATGGAGCATTCAGCTGAATCCTCAGCAAGGTATCTCCTTAGTACTGGGGTTGGTTAGATCCAAACAAAAGGCTGCTTTGGAGCCATGCTAACAAATCTTAAAAGTAAGCCTCAAAATAATCCAAGTGATTGCTAGTGACACAACAAAGAGAACATAATACAAAACTACTTAAAATAACAAAATTCAGCAATCAACAAAAAACAATTCAAAATACCTGACATCCAATAAAAAAGTCACAAAAAGAATCAGAAAACTATAATCTATAACCAGTAGAAAAATCACTTGATAGAAACAGACACAGAAATGAGAGAGATGGAGAGAATCAGCAGACATAAAAGCAGCTATTATAAATATGTTTTATAACTTTCATAGAGAAAAAATGGTCATGATGACGAGAGGCATGGAAGATATGAAAAAGAAAAAGTTTCACATGAAACTTACAGAGAACTTCAAAACAAAAAATATAAAGGATGAGATAAACTACATATTAAACATTGTGGAAGATCATAAAGTTAAAGAAACAGCAATAGTAACTATTTAAAACAAACTACAGAGAGGAAAAAATACTGAGAAAAAATGTGGTATAATTTCAAGTGGTCTAAAACATGTTTAACTGGAGTCCCCCCAAAAGGGAAGATACAGAAGAAATTATTTAAAGAAGTATGGTTGATAATTTTCTAAATTTTATGAACAATATAAAACCAGAGATTCACGAAGCTAAAGAATAGCCAGAAAGAACAAAGAAATTATGCCAATGCACATCCTACTCTAATTACAGAAAACCGATATTAAAGAATTTGTATTTAGGCCAGAAAAAAAGAACACATTACATACAAAAGAACTAAAATAAGAATAAAAGCAGGTTTATTGCCAGAAACCATGTAAACCAGAATATAATGGAGAGATATCTTTCAAGTACTTAAAGAGGAAAAATTCACATGGCAGTATAGACTTCTTTGCCCAGAGAAAATAGCTTTAAAAATGAAAGAGGAAATATTCTTTTTTTCAGAAAAACAAAGGGTAAGAGAATTATTTACCACCAGACCTGTACTAAAAGAAATATTGAATAAATTTCTTCAGGGAAAAGAAAGATAAAACCAGATTGAAATCTCTATCTACACAAAAGAAATTAAGAGTTCCAGAAATAGTAAACAGATGGGTAAATATAAAAAATTTAAACATAAGTGAACATGTAAAACAAAAATTTTTTTTTAAAGTATTGTTGGTTTTATAGAATGTGTAGAAGTAAACTGCATATCAATACCACAATGAGAGACGAAATAGAGGCATATGGTTGTGAAGTTCTTATACTGTACATAAAATGGAAAAATACTGGTAAGTGGACTAACAGGTTAAAGACGTATATTGTAGACACTAGAGCATTCAATTAATTAATTAATTAGCAAAGATTATATACCTAGAAAACCCATAGTGGGCCTAAAATGAAATCATTAAAAGTATCCTCAAACTCAACATAAATTAGCAAACAAAGGAAAAAAAGCAGAAGGGAAAAAAGGAAAACAAACAGTAAAATGATATATTTAAACTCAACCATACAATGTAATAATAATTGCATTAAGTGTAAGTAGTCTAAACAACTAAATTTAAAAGCAAAGATTGCAGACTGAATGAAAAAGCAAGACCCAACTATATGCCACATAAAAGAAATTCAATTTTACTATGAAGACACGAGATAAAATTAAAAGGGTTGAAAAGATATGCCATGCAAACATCAGTCAAAACAAAGCTGAAATGCCTATATTAATATTATACAAATTAGAATATTACTGATATAAAGGGAGAAATTTCATAATGACAGATAAATTCATCAAGATACTATAATATTCAGATATATACATACCTCATTAAAAAAGCTTCAATGAATAGTACACTTACAAATGGTCATATTGATAAGTTTTGTTACGCATATTTTGCCAAATTTTTTTAAAAATGTATACTGCTGAGAATATTAAAAAAGGCAAGCCACAGATTTGAATAAAATATTTGACAAACCTATCTGAAAAGGTCTTATACGCAGAATATAAAAAGAAACCTTACATATAAATAATAAGTTAAACAATCTAATTTTTTTAATGGTAAAACACTTTAACAAATGCTTCGGAAAGACAATAAGAATGTCAATTAAGCACATGAAAAGATGTTCAACATCATTAGTAATTAGAAAAATGTAAATTAAAACCAAAATGCAGCTACCAGTACAATCTACTAAAACTGCTGCATTAAAAAGATTCACAATATCAAGTGTTGGTGAGAATATGGAGCACCTAGAATTCTCATATAACCTTGTGAGAATGCAAACTGACACAGACACTTTGAAAAACAGTTTGGCAGTTGTGTATAATGTTAAATATACACTTGCCAAACAACCCAAAAATTCTACTCCAAGCTACTGACCTAAGAGAAATGAAAACATATGTCCACATAAAGACCTGTCAGAGAATGTTTAAAACTAGAAACAACTCAAATGTGTATCAACTAGTATATGGATAAAGGAATTACAGTACATCCATGCAATATTACCCAGCAATGAAAATGAACAAACCTATTTATACATGCAACAATGAACAAACCTTCATTACGCCAAGTCAAAGAAACTGAACATACATACATACACACACATACACACACACACACACACACACACCCCATCTGCAATGTTCAGTTTATATTAAATTCTTGAAAAGGCAAAACTTCAGTGAACAAAAGCAACTCAGTGGTTGCCAGGGACTGGGGTGGTGGGACGGAATCTAGTGTTAAGAGGCATGAGGGAACATTTTGCAGTGATTAAATATTCCATATAATATGGTAGTGATTTCTCACATGTAAACATTTGTCAAAGTCATCAAATTATATACTTAATATTGATTTTTTTCTTTTTCTTTTGTCTTCCAGCTTGAAGAGTTTTGGGTGATTTTAATTGTTTATACATCTCAATAAAAATGATTTTTAAATCACTACAATATACAGAAATAAGTAATGAAAAAGAGCTTTCTGTTAGAGACTTTTATCACAGCCTCTATGGTTGTCACTAGTGCTAAATCCCAGTCCTCTAGCAAGAATGGAAGTAGAGGCCAGGCGTGGTGGCTCACGCCTGTAATCCCAGCACTTTAGGAGGCCAAGGCAGGAGGATCACAAGGTCAAGAGATCGAGACCATCCTGGCCAACATGGTGAAACCCTGTCTCTACTAAAAAATAGAAAAATTAGCTGGGCATGGTGGTGCACACATGTAGTCCCAGCTACTTGGGAGGCTGAGGCAGGAGAACTGCTTGAATCTGGAAGGCAGAGGTTGCAGTGAGCCGAGATCGCGCCACTGCACTCCAGCCTGGCACCTGGCAACAAAACAAGACTCTGTCTCAAAAAAAAAAAAAAAAAAAAAATGGGAGTAGAAAGATCACAGTAGACCAACAGTCTAATGGGCATTCCCTTAAAAGCTAGGCCAGAGAAAAAGATTATCTCTTAGGTCGAACTATAGTTGCTACCAAAATAAAACGAGGAAAGGAGTAAGATATTAGGGAGAAGTGTGTATATAAAGTGTCTCAGGCAGGTAAGCTTTAAAAAAAGATACCTAAAGATTGAACACACAGGATGGTGGAAGTGAGAACAGAGCAGGGAGTCACCAAACTAGAAAATAAATGAGACCGGAAGAGGAGGGGACAGTTATAATAGGTCAACAGGAAGACAACTTTAAATGGTAAGTAAGAAAAGGATGTCACCTACAACAAGATTTTTAAAGCTCGCTACAGTAAACTAGGCTGCTTGGGATAGTGAAAGTTATCAGATTCTTCCAAATTATAATCATCTTTCTGCTCAGTAAAAATCTGTATCTTACTTTTAATTTGAAAGTAAGAGCATACCACCAACCTGCATCCAAACTACAGCCTTATTTTTTTCAGGTAGTTACATAAAAGAATGATTACATACAATTTTATCCTAGCCTGTCTAGGGTTGCCTTCATCACACCCATACTTACACTTCTCCCACTCTGCTGTTGGTCATCTATTCCTACCACGAGATCCTAGAGTCCTTTCACAATTTGGCTCAAATTTACCTACACATTCTTGTTTTCTGCCTTTTTCCAGCCACTCTAAAAATTCTGCCCCTTTTTGGCACAGAAGAATAGGTAATTAATAAATACTTAATATCTTTTGATTTACTTACTGACTTCAACTTCTCGAATACATGGGAAAACATCTGAAGCCTACCTGTAAAAATGAATATAAGATTGAGTAGTCAGTTCAAAATTGCTGTTTCAGAAAATTTCCTATAATTTTTCCAAAAGCTACGTATAACTCAAATATGTTCAACTAAACTTGGCTCATTTGCAAACTACTACTACCCAGGATATTTAAAAGATATAATGAATTAAAGAATTTCAAATCTGTGTATTTATATATATATATATTCTGTGTGTTTACATGTACATACATTCAATTATGTCTTCTAATCTGTTCTAGCACTTCTGTTGTCAGTACCACAATACCATCATCTTGTTCATTTTTGCATATTTCCTAGGAATATGTTAAAAGATTAGTTTGGGGCCATAATTTCCTTATCATGACGGAAAGATGTGTACACTATGGCTAACAGGGAAGCAATAGTAGTAATGCTCATTGTTACTGCTGAGTAGTATTGTATGGATGTTCAATAATTCCTTTATCCATAGTCTAGTTGATACACATTTGAGTTGTTTCTAATTTTAAACAGTCTTTGACAGGTCTTTATGTATAAGTGCAATTCTCTCAAGTGTCATGTAGGGTTCAGCCCTACAGGGTCCCGTGAGTCCCTCTCTACAGGTGTGGAGACGCGAAACTGTGGAAATAAAAGACACAAGATACCAAGAGAAAACAGAGTTTGGGCCCAGAGGTCCATTGCCAACCAAAGCACAGAGTCCAGCACTGGCCCCAAGTACCTGGACACTCTTTTATTGAGTACAAAGCAGGGGGAAGGGTAGGTAGGATAAGGTAATGGTGGTCAGTGACAGGGTCAGGTAAATCACGTGTCTTGGAGACAGGGGCCCAAGACTTTGAAGAAGCCAAGGAGAGGATATATCCTAAGGCATCAGCACTTTTTTCATACTTGTCAAGAAATAACAAGGTCACTATTACTAATTCTTATCTTCTAAGAAAAGAGGAACAAGGTGCAAAAACAGAACTTGAAAGTAGACACGGAATTGACTGCTGAAGCACAGCACCACATAGAGACAATTAAGTCCTCAGATGTCTGTGGGCCTCCCTGACAGCCATCAGGCCTACACAAGAGCTTGGCAGAGCAGAGTTTTCTCCTCACTCACCTGAGGAAGGAGATGTCTCGGCCACCTTGGACGTTTCTTTCCATAGCTGGCTAAATAGCAGGTGCTTTCACAGCGCTGACACTGTTGCACAGTCGAGGCGTCCTCCAGAAGCCCTTATGCTTATGCGGGCAGGACAGAGGACTTAGAGCATCTTGCCTGTCTTAGGGTTACCTCTTTTCCAATGCCACTTGAGTCTCATACTTCTTGACCTGAGACTTATTAGTAAAATTAAAGATTATATGGTTATATATCTGTATATACTTATGATTACATATGAATAGCTATGTGATTATTTATGATTATATATACATAGGAATAACTATATAAATATATCTCTAATTCATTTCTAATTCTATGTTTATATGAAACATGCTGAGGCTTCAGACCCTGCCTCGCTCTTGTGGGGTTACCCCTGCCACAGTGTTGGTTCCTTTATCATCATTACAAGTGACTCCCTGATGCTTATGATATTCCCTGACGTTGATATTATGAAAGCCTAAACAAAGAATCCCTTAACATGAAAGTAACATTCTACTTACTTCCCTCACAATGATTTTCTGTCTCCTAAACAAACACACTTAAAGCCACCAATAAATTTCAGTTTCATAGATGAAGAAAGCAATTATAAGAACACTGCTCTGAACAACTGACCATTACCTTAAGAATAGATAAAAATATGTAACTATATAAAAATAATGATAGTTTATATACACACACAAACACACACCCCAACTTCTCTACATACATAACCAATTAATGGTGTTTTGTTCAATTATTATGATTACTTTCCTCTAGGAGAGTAAAGTCCAACAGTTCATTACACGTAAGTTCCCAAAAAGATGGCACAATTTTCTTGATTATCATAATTGAATTCTGTGATATTTTTGAGGTACTATATATATTTCCTTTTACTTACTGAAACCATGTTAAAGTAACTGAATTTCAAGAAAAATAAATATTTGCTGTGCTTAGAAAATGACTATACATTTTCTAAAGCTAAGAACCAACAAAAGCTTGCTATATAATCCAACATGAGAAACACAGAGAAAGAATTCTAGTGAGAGTTGATGAACAACAAAGAAAGCTTACATGATCTGCGTAATTCCAGACCTCAGCATTGCAACACAATCATAATGGAAAGAATGTGTGGTAATTAGACAGCTTTAAATGCTGAAAATATCCAAAGGATCATTATTTTCTCCTAAAAGCTTATGATGAAAGAGGAAATCCTAGAGTCGTCATGTTTACTGCTTCTTTACTTAAAAAAATAAAAATAAAACAAGTACTACTAAGTGCTGCTATTAATGGGTTTCTCCTCATTTTAATTTAAGCAGCATAGGAGTTATTCACCATAAGATTCCATTTTAAGTATTAAGTCTTTCCCCAGTATATCTGATTAACATGTTATCCCTCAACAGGGAAAGCAGGGGTATAATGATTGTCTTCTATAATTGAAAATGAGGTTGTGGTGAAAATAAAAAAGATGTATCAAATCCTGAGAATTACCAAATATATTGAAGTCAAAGCAGGTATCTGTCACTGTTGTTAAATGTTCATATACTTGACAGTGTACATAAACTGCTTTTGTTTATGTCTGCATTTCTAAAATATTTACTATATATTCTCCTTGTACTAGGCATCTTAAGCATTTCATAATTTTTTTCATCTTTCTTCTACATAGTATATAGTCATTTATTTCTTAAGTTGCCTTTGGGATATGACAAAGAATAAAGGCAAATTATAAAGTAAACTAAAGGCCACTCTTCTTAACATATGCAGTAATTAGACAACCATACATTATTTAAAGTTTTTATTAGCTTCATATCTGACATTACATCATGCCAATCACAAACTGTTGATTATACTGGAAGAGGAAATAATCAACTAATTTTCTACTTTTTTGTTAAGTATATTAATCAGAGTTCTCCAGAAAAAGAGAACTAAAAGGTGTATATGTGTGTATATAAATAAAGAGAGAAATATTAATTTCAGAATTTGGCTCATGAGATTCCAGAGGCCAAGATGTCCAAAGATATGCAGTCAGCAGCTGGAAATCTAGAAGAATCAATAGTGTTAAGCCTGAAGACCAGAAAAGCTGATGGTGTAAGTTCTAGTCTGAGTCCAATGGCCTGAGAACCAGAAGAGCCAGTTCCACTCCAAGCACAAGGGAAGACTGGCATTCCAGCTCAAGCAGTCAAGAGACTGAAACAACTGTTTCATTCAACTCACATATTCAATTGATTGGATGAGGACTCCCCATATTAGGGAGAAAAATATGCTTTACTCAGTCTACCAATTCAAATGTTAATATCCAAAAATACCCTCAAAGACATAGCTAGAATAATGTTTGATCAAATGTGTGAGTACCCCATGGTCTAGTCAAGTTGACACATAAAATGAACCACCACACGTCCATTTGGCACACAACTGCATCTCCTCAAATCATATTTAGTCTTCATATAAAGAAAACAGCAAGGTAGTAATTCCACCTAATGGAACTATCCTGACTACAACTGAAAATGTATTAACCCCTTCCCAAGAAAAGGAAGTAAAGATTTTGAATGATATTTCTATTTTCTTCGATATCCTGTAATTTAAACACTATGATGTAAAGCTAACAATACTTAAATACTATTATATATAGTCAAACTATCTTATGTTACATGATAAGGGAATAAAAGAGGAAAGAAAGATATTTGCTTTTATATCTTATACACACACAAACATAACAAAATTAGATGGAAATATACATGACAATTACAATCCTTTTTTCTGTATTAATAACTGTTATTAATAACTACCTTCTTCCACTATCCATTTTGTATTCGCTTCGCCTTTGCCAAGCACCTCATCTGGTTGTGATTGTTTGCCCAGTGGGGAGACCCTAAATTTCATTCCTGAAGGATCTGGGCCATAGTACTCCTGCTTGGGTTGAGCTGTAGTTTTCCACTGACCAAGACATCCTAAGGGATACCCTGTATTCCAGACACACTCTCTACCTCCATTATTGAACAGCAATCTAATTTCCCTTTGGTAGTTAAGATCAATCAGTCCAGCCAGTATAATAACTCTCTTCTTCGCCTGTTGATTCAGAGCTATGAGGAGTCCAAAGTGACCAGGATAGAATCTTAACTTCCATTTCAACTGAATCATTGTTATATTTCCTGGTAAAAGCATTCTTCTGTCTAGAACTAAGATCTCTAGGTCAATAAGGCATAAGGTCACAGGAACAGGAAGGAAAAATTTTGCTAGCAAGTCACTAGAGGTAAAAGTGACTGCTGACATTCCTGTTTCCACCCGTTGATTCTTGGATCCATGAATCCTGGCAACGGAAGAAGCAGCACCATATATTGGAAACTGATCCAGCATATACACAGCCTTCAGGAGAATCCTGCACCAGCCTTTCAAGGCACTGCCACCAAACTGGCAACATAATTGAGTCTTCAAAAAGCCATTCCACCATTCTATCAAGCCAGCTGTTTCACTATATTAGAGAACATGAAAGACCACTGAATTCCATGAATGTGGGCCCACTGCCACACTTCTTTGGCTGTGAAGTGAGTTCTTTAATCAGAAACAAGGCTGTGTGTAATACTAATACCATGATATAGTAGATAAGGCATTCTTTAAATCCATGCCTGGTCATTTTGGCAGAAGCACTGCATGTATGGAAGGGAAATCTGTATCCAATGTCTACTCTAATAGAAATAAGAACAAAATACTGCCCCTTTCATGATGGGAGCAAACTAAGAAAACGAAATGTTGGAACCTTTTATAATTCCCCAAGCTGTAGAATCTCTGTTTAGTGAGCCCATCAATCTAGTGAATAGATTCAGCATGATTCAGCTTTATGTTCCTTCCAGCATTATCCTATACCCTTAATATCCATTATCATACACAGTCATGTTCTCTGGACTTTTGTCTGTTTAAATAGAAAACTTAAGTATGTCTTTTGGAGTGTAGCACACGTCTTCATGGATTACACTTTGTGCCTCATCTTTAGGGGCCTACTGAGACTTGAGTGTAGTTATAGGTCTAGAAACAAAGAGGAGTTGGTAGCGAGGAGTCTTGAGGATTGTCTTGCATGGCAACTTCCTCAGAGAAAGCCATTACAGTTCCCTTGGGCAATGCAGAATTAATTCCCCTGGAGGAGTGGCAGGTGCAGGGGGGAGGTGGGTAAAAAGGCTATTCCCACTGCGGTTGTGGAGGTCTCTTCAACTGGCAAAGAAGACTCATCAGAATCTAGGGGTTCAAAGTCCCCAGCTTCATCGGAGTCTTCTCATACATCCCCATTCCAATTTTCAGGATCCTATTACTTCCCAATGAATAACCTCATTATAACTTATTTGTTTACTAAAACTCTTAAATAATTGACTGTGAGGTCTTGGAAGACCCAGAGTGGCATTTACTCCTGTATCCCCCAATGCCTAGTACAGGTACTTGAAATATAGTCAGGACTCAAAGATTTTTAGTGAACTGAATTTTGCTTTTCAACGTACCTCAATTCTCCATTATTTAGCTTTCATAGACTAAGTTTTGGCAGTTAGTAAATCTTTGCTTATGCATCTAACAAAGGCCTGCTAGTAGTGTCTCATTAATTAAAAACAGACTTGTTCCCCAAGGGAAACACATAAATAACTAGTTTGCTCACATTTTTCCAAGATGATATAAAACTTGTGTTGAAGAAAACCAAATATCGCCTGAGAGGGATTCCATACTTCTATATTTGAGTCCTTGTAGATGAACTAGAACCTAACTTAATAGGTTGACAAGACTGAAAACCTAACTTAGCAGTATGCGCCTGTAAAACATCTGAGTCTTGGCCAATCCCAGTGGCCATACTTCAATCATGCATATTCTGCTAAGCATTCAAACTATGTTCAAATAAGGCAAACAGCAACCTGCAAACAATCCAGCTATTCTGTACCTCACTTCCCATTTCTGTATGTTATTTCCTTTCTTTGTCTATGAATCTTCTTCCACCATGTGGCTGCACTGGAGTTTCTTTGAATCTGCTGTGATTCTGGGGGCTGCCCAATTCATAAATCGTTCATTGTCCAATTAAACTCCCTAAAATTTAATTCAGCTTAAATTTTGCTTTTAACAGATAATATCAGAAGCAGGATCCAAAGTAGAGCTTCTAACGACCCCCAGGAGCACTGAGTGGACAAGTAAGGTACCTGCAGAATCCACTTGTATCCACTGATCTCAGAGTGGCTGGGGATTGTGGTAAGTTCTCTCTTGGATTTCAGAACTCCATGGATTTGTATTTTGAGCTGAGTTTCCTTGAGCAAATTTCTGATCCAAACTGGGTTTAGAAGTCGTGACAGAAACTGGACTGGGTACAGGAATGGATTTGATCCAGGAATTAACTGGCTAGGGTCCAGTTAGACGCCTCTTACATCTGACTGGGTCAGAAAGAAACTGGTAGCTAATTGTAATATTGTAGGGGTTATAAAATTTGGCATTTGAAAATTCATGGAGATTTTTGTATTCTATCCCTTTGTTTCATTTTTCTTGCATGCTTAGGTAAGGGAAATAATAATAATTAAAAATTTTTTCAAATGAAAAACATTGGCTAAGTTAATCAAGAGAACCTGAGAGTAAACACAATATTTTAGGGAAAAAATTGAATCCTTAATTTCTGGAAAACTGAGTTACTTTGGCTTATATATTAGACTCAAGAGGCCACAAAGTCTTACAGAAATGGCAAAATCTTACTAAACATAACTTATAGTAAAAGTTCCAAGTGAACAACAATATGCAGAAGTGCATTTAAAAATGAAGTTTCCCAAATTAATCTTATCCAGGGATGCCTATTAATATGCAGAAGTGTCTAAAAAAAATTTAGAGATGAGATGATGGGGCCCATCTGGGGGCAATTTTGAGCATTGCCAGTCTGATATTGGGTGTTAAGCAGACTGACTAACGTCTATGTTTTGTCACATGTATTTTGCACTGGCCAGAATGGAAAAAGATAATTCTCCTTTGTGTTGTGGCTTGGCCCTCAGGGTTATGGTGCGGTGAGTCAGGTCACTAGGACTGCTCAGGGAAAAGGAACCCAGAAGCTTGGCATTTTGGCAAAAGGGTAAGAATTTCTTGCCACTCAGATTTCTAGTCTCTTTCTCTCTGTGTAAACTGGTTAAATGAATGATAAAAATCACTGTTTATCTCCACTGTAAAGTGTTAATTAATACAGAAAGAAATTCTGAGACTGGTCTTAATCTGTAGTGAATCTAGTGTGCTTTGTATGTCTTTCTGTATTGTTCTGTCATAAAGAGGGGTATCTTAGGACAAAATGTGTGTGTCTAAAACCCTGCAAGCCCGCTGTTCAAGATGGCCCAGCAAACCAGTCAGGTGTAACCTTTGCGGCAGATCCCTGAAACAAGAAAGAGAAAAAAAAAAACTAGATGAGATCTCTATCTTGTTTTGTATGTCCTTGGAAGCTTGACCTTGTAACTGTTTGGCAATACTTTCTCAGTCTCTGCCATCACAATGGCTGCTGGGTCAGGGTTCAATTCCCTGCTTAGAGAATGAGTACTTCCTGATTGATATTTGAGTGAAATTTACCATTTTTTCATTATCATAACCCCCACAAATCATCTTCAACTTTTCTTTCTTTAAACACAAATATATCAGCTGTTTGGCCTGGCTAAAGTCAGGTAATAAGAAATTTAGAAGAACTTTTATTAAAGAGTGTTATGGTTAAAAGTCAGCTTAAATAAAAGCAGATGTTCAACCTCTAACAGTCTGGGACTCATTGGGAAAATAGAAGGCACCAGAGAACCTTTCCCAGCCCTGTTCTTCCAAAGACTTCATCCTATAGACAGTAATCAAGTTAAAAAGCTTAGAAAGTGGTAAACAAAAACTTAGAACAACTGTAATAATCTTCTTCTGTCTGTGTATTTATACATGTGTTGCATGTGTAATGTTTATATAAAAGAGCTCTAATTAATTGGCTTAAAGATAAATAGGCACTTAAATATTTTGAAAGAAAAATAAAAACTGTAATGCCATTCAGTTCACGTGATTTTAGTAATCTTTGGGAAATAAAACGTTTTAAAGATTTTTGGCAAATAAGAAAGATATATGGTCTAAATTATTCAGGTCATATACCAGGTTGTTTAAATGCTTTAAGGTCATAAATTGCATTTACTTTTAAGGCCAGGGGATATATGGAATTAGCCATGTCACCTGAATACACAAAGAAAGTTATAAAGAAAAGAGATTTTATATAACAAAGTATCTTGTATGATAAATTATTGTCCTTAAGTAAAATGATAGTTGTTTAAAAAGAAGGATGTTGATGACAAGTCAGAAAGGCAAAGCATGCTCTAAGCGGTTTATGGAAGTCCAAAAAGGATTCTTGAAATTTATGCATCAAAAGTGGAAGTTGCTAAGAATTGCCATTTTAACATATAATTGGGACTACTGAAAAAAAAATAAGTTTACATGCAAGGTATGAGGAGAGTGAAATGTGTTTTTCAAAAGATTATAAGAAATCATGGGATTATAAATTTTTGTCTAGTTTAAAGGGTTAAAAGGATTGTTTAAAAATAGATATGACAAACCTAAAGGTTTAAACAAGTTGTGAAAGTGTTACAAAAAAATCTTAGGCTGGGTGTGGCGGCTCACACCTGTAATCCTAGCACTTTGGAAGACCGAGGCAGGGGATCACCTGAGGTCAGGAGTTCAAGATCAGCCTGGCCAACATGACGAAACCCCATCTCTACTAAAATTACAAAAATTAGCCAGGTGTGCATGGTGGTGGGTGCCTGTAATCCCAGCTACTCTGGAGCACGAGGCAGGAGAATTGCTTGAACCCAGGGGTGGAGGTTGCAGTGAGCTGAGGTCACCCGACTGTACTCCAGCCTGGGCAAAACAGCAAAACTCTGTCTCAAATAACATTAACAATAAAGTAATACAAAATTAATCTTGCAAAAGAAATTCCATGTGTGAATGTATTAGCTAAATTTAAAGTGGTATTATTTGAGTTTTCCATAAATTGTGCCTGGGAATAAAATCACAACAGAGTTTTTCTTAAAGCACTAATCATCTTTTTCACAAAACTTGTAAAAGGTTATAAAAGGTTTATGAGAATCTCACCTTATGGTCAAACTGATTAAGATTGAATACATTTGCTCATAAGGTTTATTAAAAATTGGGGTTGACATTAATAATAGACTAACGCAAAGGTGAAACTTGGCTTTCATCTTGAACAAGATTTTCATTAAATATTAAAAGATAATGAACAAAGAACAGAGGCCTTAGAAGTAATGCCACACATCTACAACCATCTGATCTTTGACAAACCTGACAAAACAAGCAATGGAGAAAAGATTCCCTGTTTAATAAATGGTGTTGGGAAAACTGCCTAACCACATGCAGAAAGCTGAAACTGGACCCCTTCCTTATATAAAAATTAACTCCAGATGGATTAAAGATTTAAACATAAGACCTAACACAATAAAAACCCTAGAAGAAAACCTAGGCAATAACATTCAGGACACAGGCACAGGCAAGGACTTCATGGCTAAAACACCAAAAGCAATGGCAACAAAAGCCAAAACAGACAAATGGGATCTAATAAAAGTTAAGAGCTTCTACACAGCAAAAGAAACAGTCATTAGAGTCAACTAGCAACTAACAGAATGGGAAAAAATTTTTGCAAGCTACCCATCTGACAAAGGGCTCATATCCAGACTCTACAAAGAACTAAAACAAATTTACAAGAAAAAAACAAACAACCCCATCAAAAAGTGGGCAAAGTATATGAACAGACACTTCTCAAAAGAAGACATTTATGCAGCCAACAAACATATGAAAAAAAGCTCATCATCACTGGTCATTAGAGAAATGCAAATCAAAACCACATTGAGATACCACCTCACGCCAGTTAGAATGGCAATCATTAACAAATCAGGAGACAACAGATGCTGGAGAGGATGTGGAGAAATAGGAACACTTTTACACTGTTAGTGGGAGTGTAAATTAGTGCAACTGTTGTGGAAGACAGTGTGGCAATTCCTCAAGGATCTAGAACTAGAAATACCATTTGACCCAGCAATCCCATTACTGGGTATATACCCAAAGGATTATAAATCATTCTATTATAAAGACACAGGCATACGTAAGTTCATTGTGGCACTGTTTACAATAGCAAAGACCTGAAATCAACCCAAATGCCCATCAACACTAGACTGCATAAGGAAAATGTGGCACATATACACCATAGAATACTATGCAGCCATAAAAAAGGATGAGTTCATGTCCTTTGTAGGGACACGGATGAATCTGGAAACCATCATTCTCAGAAAACTGACACAAGAACAGAAAACAAAACACCACATGTTCTCACTCAAAAGTGGGTGTTGAACAATGAGAACACATGAACACAGGGAGGGGAACATCACACACTCGGGTCTTTCAGGGGGAAGGGGGGCTAGTGGAGGGATAGCAGGGGGTGGGGAGATTGGCAAGAGATAACATTAGGAGAAATACCTAATGTAGGTGATGAGGGATGGAGGCAGTAAACCATCATGGCATGTGTATACCTATATAACAATCCTGCAAGATCTGCACATGTATCCCAGAACTTAAAGCATAATTTAAAAAAAAAAAAAAAGATAATTAAAGATTTTTGTTTGCCTTTTGAATGAACTACCAAAAAAGAAGGGAAAGACAAGAGACAAATGCTAAGTCTTCCCTCTATCAAAGAGTAAATGTTTTTGCCTCTTTTAAAATTTTTAAGTCATCATTTTGGTTAAATGAATGACTTACAGTAACCTGAAATTCTATTTCATAATATCAAGTATTTTAAAGCTTTAACATATTTGATAGGCTTCTCAAAATCAAATTTCAGCTTCAAAATTGTCTTTTCTGACATCTAACTTTGTACACTCCAGAGGGCCCCTGAAGCATTAAAAAGGGAGGTAAACAGGATTATTTGGCATGTTAAGTTACATGAGAAACACTGGCATAAATAAAAATAACATTTAACCTTCAGGTTATATTTTAGTGAATTATATTAATATATGTTCAAAAATTATATGATACTTCTAAAATTCTATTATGTCTGAGTATATGCTATCAGTCATAATTAAAGTTATTATGTTAATTGTAGACCACAGAAATAACCAAATTTCTTTGTCAATTGCATTTTTAATTATAACTATTTAAAGTCATTTCCAAAGTTAATTGCTTGATGCTGATGCAGTATCTCAAAACTTCAAAAGCACAGTGTCTTTTAGGAGGTTCACAAAAGATGGAGAGGTCCCCGAAAAGCACTCTTGAAATACAAGTTTCTGACAGCTTTAGAATCATGTCATTTGAACTGGGTAAGAATTCCTGGAACTTTAATGAAAAGACTGACTAGGTTATAAAACTGCTAATCCAATCAGAACAAAAATTAATTAAATACCAAGGAAATACTCTGCCAGATTTTCATGCTAAATGAGCAAACACTGAAATTATTTAGACATACAATTTGAATAAAATCCATGGTCTAAGTCAATTTACCTATGATAGCCCATCAGTTGTCAGTGCTATACACCTAATTTGGAGAATCAAGTCCAATGTTAAGCATGGATTCAAGGAAAACCAGAACAGCTGCCTTGTCCTTCCTGAGTCCTTAAACCTTTTATTATTAAAAGTTCTGCATTCCATGACTCATCATGGAAAAGATAATCTGATCCCAATTAAATATATTGATGTGATGACTTATAAACTGCGAAAATAATTTATAACCAATGTTTTGTTCCATATTCCTAGAAAGGCAATCAAAGCTTCAGGTACATTTGGCTACCTGATGGCCGATTTAAACATTTATAAAGGGATTTCATTTGTCATTTTCAATGCATGTTTTCTGGTTGTATAAAAACTTTCCCATGCAAGAGGGCTGATGTTATAACACTAAATTATTGTAACACAATGTAGTATCATCAGGTCAAGAAAGCTTTTTATGGTTTTGAGGAAAATCAATCCCTTCACAATCTAGAATCCGAAAACTGGATCTTCTGAGAACATCAGAGAAAAACTGACCTTGCCAACCACACTGCAACAAAACTTTGGAACCTTGAAATTTGGGTTCATAATCTCACAACTGAGAAGGATCCCTCCACACTTTTGGAACTGTATACCCATTGGAATCCTTAAGCTAAACAGAGAAGTTTCTCCCAAGAAGATGGCATCCTTGATGTGAACAGCTTTTCCCAAGATCACAGATCAAGATTTCTCTACTATGATGAGACTCTTATCTTGGATATTTTTCCTTGCTTATGCCTCTATGAACAATATAAGTAAAAAAGAGGTTGTGTGCACTTATGGGATATATTTTTATTTGTGAAGAATTTTGCAGCCAGCCTTTTACATGGATAACCTTACACTTAGATAGAAAAAGAGGAAGGCCCAATGTAGGTAAGAAACTTTGCCTCATAATCAGAGATAGAACACTGGTTCACACTTCTTAACTCACATCATGGGTTAAAGAAAACATTGCCTAGAGGCCTTCACTCCTCTGGAAGGGCATCATTTGTTAGGTCCTTTTACCATGGTTTGGAATAAAAGAGGCAATTATTACAAATGTATCCCTCATGATAGGCTCTATAGCATGATAGGCTTTATATACTATAAAGGCTATAGTTACACAACAGACTTCAAATTCTCTTGTAAAAGTTATGCTAAATAGTAAAAGTGGCTAAACAGAAAAGTATCTGTGCAGCCACTGGCACTTATGGCCTATGGAGAAAATGTCAGGGATTACAGAAATTCAGTTGAAGGGGATTAATGAAAAACCTACTTAGCTAAGGGAGTAGACTCCTTATCTAGATCATTCTTTGATCTACTTGAGTTTTGGTGATTTGGTTTATGGGAAACCTAAGTAAGATTACTCCATATTCTTGGTATTATCCTCCCAATAGTCATAATAGTAGTCTCCCTAGTGTGCTATATTCTCTCAGAGGTTTCAAATGTTTGCATGTAGCCATCTCTAGAATATCTAATGGCCTTTCTTCAAATAGAATGACAAGAACTGAAAGAAATGTGTGACCACTGTGACCATGAGGATACTGTAACCTATGAATGACATGCTGAGACTAGAAACCCAAAGTTTCCACTGGTGCTGGAGAGTGGTGCTAAGGCCCTAAGTTTTGGTCACACTCTCACCTAAGTGAGAACCTAACCAAAAAGGGGGAATTTTTTTTAAACAAAATTACGGGAGGCCATTGCTTTAGACTGAGCTCACTCACTAGGCCCCAACAGACCAAACCAAACAAAAATGGAGTTGCTCATGCTAAATGTGACAAAATCAAATTAAGACTTTAAGGAAACACATAGATCCTAAAGCAGAAAAAAAGGTTTTGTTTTTCTCCTATAAACAGAACATTCAAGCATAAAAAGATATCCTTGTTCCTACCTCTGCCAAACTCACTATTCCACTGTTTCCCGGTGGGTTTCAAGACCAAATAAGTACATTTACTAAAATGATAGTGACATCAATGACTAAAGTTTTGGTCAAGCTCTCAAAACTTGAGAAAATGACCAAAAGTGGGGAACTACTAAAGCAAACCAAATATGGCCTAAGAAGGACTCTATACTTCTATATTTGAGTCTTTGTGGATAAACTGCAACCTAACTTAATAGTTAACAAGACTGAAAACCTAACTTAGGAGTATGTGTCTGTAACAATAGCTGAATCTCAGCCAATCCCAGCAGAAATACATCATTCACACACTGCTGAGTGATCAAACCATGTTCAAATCAGGCAAACACCAACAAACCTATAACCAATCCAGACGTTCTGAACCTCACTTCCAATTTCTGTATGTCATTTTTTTGTCTATAAGTCTTCTTCCACCACGTGGCTGTACTAGAGTCTCTTGAAATTTGCCGTAATTCTGGGGGCTGTTAAGCACGCATCCAACTGAAAAGGCAACACAAACAGACTTTCTGTGAGCACAGGGCTGTTTACTCACCCAGGTGCGAGCAGGCTGAGTCCAAAAAGGGAGTCAGCATGGAGGTGGGGGGCAGAGCAGGTTTTATAGGCTAGGGCAAGGAATGGAAAGTTTTAGCTCAGGGTTGGTTGTTGTTGACCCAGTGGGTTGATCAGTCACCTGAAATAGGAACCTGTTGTCCTTCTTTGTGGTCTTCTTGTTTCAGACTTTCAGGCTCCGAGAAGCCATCTGGAGGTGTACATGTGTGTTACAGAGTTCGTAATGACTTGACAACAGTGCTACCATCTTTGGGGAATCTAACATCCCTGTCTTTTTATTTTAATAAGAGGAAGGGAGCCGGGCAATGTTTCTAAGGGCTGCTTTGAGTGGGATTTGGGGTGGCATGGGAGGCTAACCGGGACAGAGACTTTGGGGCAAAGGGTGGTACTGGGGGACTCTTAGGAGTAGCATTGTTGCACTGACTGATTGGTGATGGCTTGAATGCAATTTTGTATGAACTGAGAAGCTAGTCAGAAGAGGCAAGGTCCAAATGAGAGAAGGAGAATGATAGAAACAAGGGGACCTGCCAGTAGGAAGAGCCATGGTGCCCAACTCCAAAGATTACTCCAGGTGTCTGAAAGGCATTACCTGATTTTAGAGGCATTTTCAGTTAACTGTTGGGCAGCATCTTGTACCAGGCTACATTGGTTAGTGTAAAAACAGCACTCTTCTCCTAAAAAGGTACATAGCCCACCTTTTTCGGTGGTGAGGAGGTCTAAACCTGGATGGTTTTGAAGTGTAACTGCTGCTAAAGAGTTTATTTGAGATTGGGGAGCGAAGACAGATTTTGCTATGTCCTCTAAATTGTCTGAAAGATCTTTAGAAAGAGCATGATAGTAAGACAGGGATGTGGACAGCCCTGCTATTCCTGTCCCTGTAGCAGTGGCAATTCCCAGTCCTATTAACAGCGGTATTAGCTCCACAGCTCTGCACTGATGGACCTGGGCTTTAACAGTGACCGGTAAACTTCGGTTCCCTGGGGCAATGTCTATTTTAGGGCTTAGAAAGACTAGAATGCAGGTGCTGGTCCAGTTAGTGGGGAGGCAGAGGTAAGTTGAGGTCCCGCACAAGAAATTCCTTGGCTGGATAAGCAGAACTGGTCGTGTATATTGAAGATGTATGTGTTTATTATTTTCATGTTCCCATAGGCCCAGGGTTCCTGCTAAGATGGCCCCGGTGAATGGCTAGAAAGCGGTGGTTGGGTAATGTGAATGGCTCCATTTGTTTTGTTTCCCACTAGAGGTACCATTTCATATCTACTAGGGGCCATTCAGAGGAGTGATTAAAAGTGGGTAGAAGGAGGCATTTCTTAGTTGTGGAGCTGTGTTACAATGGGTCCAGCAGTGAATAGTCATGCAAGGGGTATGTCTGCCAACAAAAAACCCTGATTGTGTATTAAGCAAAGAGGTGGTGCTGACTTTTGGGGGGTCCTGTAAAGCAGACAGGTCGGCTAAATGAAGCAGTCTGGGTGACTAGAAAGTTTTGACAGTCAGTTGCGGCTTGGAGTTGTAAAGTTGCATTGATGGGGTAGTAGGGGGCTAAGAGGTAGGCCTGAGGATAGATTGCGTTGGAAGCATAAAGGGGCCTGAAAAGTTAGTAGCATTTATAGTTACAGAACCATGTATGGGTTTGTTATTACCTGTGTATGGAGTGAGGTCAGAAACGCAGGAGCGCAGAAGCTGTACTGCGTGTCCTGTCAGAGTATGTTTGGTCATGTCAGTGATCCACATATTTAAAAGTTGAAAGGGGCTTTTTCCTTCATAGTGAGAGTGACAGGTTAGGCGTGTAAGAACCCAAGTCTTTGCAGGGACAGGAGTGGCAGTATAAGTTGTAGCTGACAGAGAGATGCAAAGCCAGCAACATTTTGCTAGGGTTGGGTTGGACTAGTTTAGCAAAGAACGGGTGAAGTTAAGGGTTTTGTAGAGGTAGTTGGGAATAATAGTAAGGGGAGGTGCAATTATGTAGGGCAGCCAAGGGAGCAGGAGGAATAGGCAGACAAACAATAAGGAGGAAAGTAAACAGTTGTACTTTATAGGGGGGAGAAGTTACACAGGCTACCTTGGAAAAGAAGGTTATTTATTTACTCTAGCAGAGAGTTAAGGGTGGCAGCCAGAGGGTGGAACCAGGAAATGTCATGGCAAACAGAATGGAGGAAGAGTGAAGCAGCAAGATAGACAGGAGCAGGGCATTTAAGTTTCTTCAGGAATTCGGGTAAGTTTTAAAGAAGTTGGGGAGAATACTTGCAACTTCCAAGAGGGGGTGGAAGAGTTAGGCTACTCGTCTGGTGGACACAGCTTTACCCTGGTGCAATGTATGGTGAGGTGGGGGTGGGGGGTGGGATCTCGCAAACAGACAGCGGTTAGCGTGCTGTAGGCGACCAGAAAGGGATGGGGAGGTGGTATTGCACACCCTAGGGTTAAGGTAGGCAGACATAAGGGGAGCTATTGAGGGAAGTACAGGTTCCAGGAGGAGGGCAGCAATGAGGTGTGGCTGTAGCTTAAGGAGGCAGACAATTTTGTTAGAATATTTCAGCCTAACAGGGAACTGGACAAGCATTCGGTCCGGGAGCTTTGGGTTGGGGCTCCATGAGCTCTGGTTATGGTGATGTGAGTCGGACAGTCTGACTTCCAGTGGGGCCCCGCATAGATGGAGCAGGGCTTGGAGGAATCCTGGGCTGCAGGCATTCCTTGGCCCAGTGGCCAGGTTTCTGACACTTGAAGCAAGGTCCGGGAAGGGCAGCTGGACACTGCAGTCTGGGAGCTTTGAAATGGTGTGGCTGGGGGTTTGTCTTACAGCAGAGGCAAGCATCGATAGTTCTGAGATGCGCTGCTGCCAGGTAGTTTCTTCCCTATTACCAAACACCTTGAAGGCGAGGTTGATTACTTCCTGTTGTGGGGGTTGAGGGCCAGATTCTAATTTCTACAGCTTTTTTCTAATGTCAGGGGCTGATTGGGTGATAAAATGCATATTAAGCATTTTTCAGAGGTGAGAGTAGAAGGATGACATTTAAGGTACTCCAAGTGAGATGATAAGACTGGGTTAAGTATTGAAATTCTTGTATATATTTGGTAGGATCTGACGGGAAAGAGCCTAAAAGCTGACTGATTTAGGAGAGGTTAGACAGAGAAAAAGGAACATGTACCTGGACTATTCCTTCAGCTCCAGCCACTTCACAAAGGGGAAACTGTTGGACAGAGGCAGGGGAGTTAGCCTCAGGACTAAACTGTAAGCCAGACCAGGTATGAGGTGGGAGGTGATAGGACAGTCATAAAGAGGTGGGTTGTGGGCAGAGGAAGAGAAGAGAGGCCCTGATGGAGGTTGGGGCCTGGATTAGGGCCTGGGGGTTGGGGCCTGGATTAGTGCCTGGTTCAGACATCCCGGGAGGAGAAAGGTTAGAAGGGTTGATGGACAAGGAGGATTCTGAGTTACTGGCGGAGGCAGGAGGGGTGGAAGGGAGAGAAGGAAAATTTGGGATGGGTTGCATTGAGAGTAGAGATTAGAGTGTAAAAAATGTCTGAACATAGAGCACCTTAGACTGTTTGCCCATTCTACAACAAAAAATTGTCCTGCAAAACAGAGAAATTGAAAGTGCCATTTTCTGGCCATTGGGAGCCATTGTCTAATTTATATTGAGGCCTGGCTGTGTTACAGAAAAATATTAGATGTTTAGGCTTTAGATGGGGTGAAAGTTGAAGGGGTTTAAGGTTTTTGAGGACACAGGCCAGAAGGGAAGAGGGAGGGACGGAGGGCAGAAGACTGCCCATGATAGACTAGAGAGGGTTAGAGATAAAGATAGAGACGAGGAGGAGAGCAACCACTGGGATCCTCAGCGGGCATCCCCCACTGGGGTCCTGGACTATGTAACTGGTGAAAGGCCAAGGTGGGCATCTCCAGTGTTGACCAGACACCAAGGGAAGACTGTCTTCTGTAGGACAGTCCATGATCAATGTTGGATTTCTTGAAACACAGGAGGTGTCATCTCTGTCTTTATTTAAGAAGAGGAAAGGTTTAAAAAGAAATGGAGATTGTTTACCTAATCTGAAGACAAAGGGGGTTTCACAGGCCAGTCTGAGGTACCAAGGTCAAGGGCAAGCTCTTCAATGAAGGAGAGTGGGGATAGGGGACAGATCCCCTGAAGGAGTTTCTCTATCCCTGATTTTGGCACCAAATGTCAAATGCATATCCGATTGAAGAGGCTACCCAAACAGGCTTTGTGTGAGCAACAAGGCTGTTTGAATCACCCAGATAGGGTTTGAATTCCCCAGATGCGAGTGGGCTAAGTCCAAACAGCGACTCAGCATGGAGGTGGGGAACAGAGCAGGCTTCATAGGCCAGGGCAACAAGTAGAAAGTTATAGCTCAAGGTTGGTTGTTATTCACTCAGTGGGTTGATCAGTCAGCTGGAAGAGAAACTTGTTGTCCTTCTTTGTGGTCTTTTATTGTTTCAGACTTTCAGGCTCCGGGAAACCATCTGGAGGCATACGTGTGGATTACAGAGTTCATAATGGCTTGACAACAGTGCTGCCATCTTTGGGAGACCTAACACTGCCCAATTCACAAATCGTTCATTGCTCAATTTCTTTTAACACTTGTTTCAACAATTCATTTTCAATATGTAATTGAGTACCAGTATCTATAAATGACTTCTAATTCATATAGACTCTAATCTGCCCAATAAAACAATTAAACTTGCATGTTAAAAAAAAGTCTCTGAAGCATACCTTCATTCTCCTTTTCCTCTTCATTCTCCCTTCTCTTTTCATTCTCCTTTCTCTCTGTAATTGAGCATATTCCTGACAAACCTGACATCTTATGAGCAATATCTGAAGAGTTTTCCTCTTCACTATTATGAAGACTAGCTGAGTCATTAACTAAAAATCCAAAGCTTTCCAATAGGCAATCTAAGCACTCCCAACATTCTTCATATGCCATAATGGCAGAGTCCTACAGAAATGTCAACTGATTCTGTTCCTCTACTGAGTAAATATGTAACAAATCTTAAAAATGTTAATTATGCATGATAGCAATGATACTAAAAAGTTTTACTTACTAAATTCCTATGATTACATGTAAATATTCCTTTAATTGTGTATAAATTTATTTGGTTGAAGTTTTTATATTCCACATTAACTAGACACTACAGAAGAATTAGCTGTACTTCTAGAAACCCACTCTCTTCACCTTCAGCAACTTTATGGTGAGCCTTTGGCAGCAATATATACTACCCAAACACAGGACATCTGTCTGGTAACAAATAAGTAAATAAATACCTAGCTTAAAACTAAACAATTCACATATAATAAGGAGAGTAAAGAGAAGAGGAAAACATCTTAGAAATATCTAACATGACTCCTTTGAAAAATATGCAGGAATATAAAGCAGGTCCTTTGCATCCTTAAATTCAGGATGAGTGTGAAAATTTGAAATTGCTTCTGCTAGGAATTGCTAATTTTGCTTTCTGAATGGTGAAATATATGATAGCATTACTTCCCCCAAAATGCCAGTATGCGTCATTTTACTTTTAATCATAAAATTAAGAATAAAAATAAATGCATATCAGAGACTGGCTAATATGAGCATGGAAAAGCATCTCTAGTAATCATTTACAACACTTGCAAACCATTTATGTCTTCCTCAATCAGAAAAAAAAAATGATATAAACTGAATAAAACACAAAAAGTCACATATATTCATATAAGAACTTAAAGATACAATACAACTACATTTTAACCCCATGTTCTTACCAATTATTCGAAGGCAACAACCATGTGACTCTCTTCTACAGCACTGAAAAATAATATTCTCAATTATGACTGCCAGGTACCATAGCTTGACAAGCATTCAGTAAAATGCTTTAAAAGGGGGCAGGGAGAGAAGTCATTTACTTTCAATAACTAAGGCATCAAAACTAACAAATGCATGTCTTCAGATTTTCACAAAATCAAGGAAAAACTAGGCTTCTGGTTTTCCTTTTACTAGCAAATTCCATTAACCAGAAAATCCAATTTCTCCAAGTAATATGTTCAGGCATAGCACACAGTGTTTAATAATCACTAATAATATTCATTATAATCATTTTAGCAATTCAATTGAATTTTTAGCCATAATTCAAAGGCCTAAACTGAAGATTTCCTCTATTTAAATTGACCTGAATTATTTAAGAACAAAATTACATAATGGCTAATAATGCTTGACATCTGTACCATACTATTTATTATTAATAAAAGTAGCTTACCTTCTACCTTATCAGATCTCTTTCACTCAGGTAATCAATAATTCAACATTTTTTACCTGCATAAATTCCTAACTATGCTGCAGACACCTCCCTAAATATAGGAACATACCGTAATTTTTATTCTGTAGAATTTTCACAGCACTTAACATATGCCTAATACTGTTAAATAATTTGATACGTATGGGAAATTTTTACATATCTGAATTAGAATAATACCCAAATGGTCTCTTAGATGAAGCTGTATACCACAGTTGATAAAGATGAAGCAAAGTAGTGGAATATAAGTATAATTGGGATAAGGTGACATTAAGAACTTGGGTCATTAAAATATAACACAGGGACATAAGCAGGAATAACGGAGTTAAGGAACTCCAAAAATCCTTTCCTCCATAAAGCAAGAACAATAGTAGCAAAAATTGTTAGAGTCAGCTTTTTTCAAAACTCTAGAAATTAATCAAAGGCTTCAATCAATCTAGGGAGAATGCATTACAGAAAAAAATGGCTGATTTTCATTAAGAACAGCAAGTTTGATGGCATTTTAATCTCATCCCTCTATTCCCAGTACCATCAGAGCCCTGAAAATCAGAAGGCTCAAAATCACAATAAAATCCAGCAGTCTAGCAGCCACCAGGAGGGGCAAAATAGGGTTGGAGCTCCTCTAAAACCCATTCCCAGAAATTGTCATTATTGATCTGTCTGGCAGTTCCCTGGAAAACACCACTCCTTTACTTGTCTTTATTTAACCTGACTCAGAGCTTGCCTAGTGCCAATAACCTTTCCCCAGACAGCATTTGCCAAAAACAAAGAGGGCCAACTGTTTAACATCAAGCTGCCTGAGGTGGCAGTAACAGTTGGGGCAAACAACAAGCTGACCGGAATCTTAAAAGTAAAAGCTCAGTAATGAAATGTCAATAAGGGGTTTTGATAAGATCCAACATATTCCTTGAACTCTAGATGATCAAGCTCATGCAAGTGCTCAGTAAAGAACTGAAAAGGCTACCTAAGCTTTGACCTCTCGCTACACTTCAAGCTCTGTACAAGTAGGAGCTAAAAGCTAAAGTAGAGTTATAAACTGCCTGTCTAAGCATTGAAGGCATGCCCCATCATGCACACAGAGACTATCGGCAAAGGCTGGGAGACTCATTGCTTCCAAACATTAAGGAAATAACTATCCAATCATTAGCTGTCCAGTACTAACCATGCAGAGACTTTGGTGGCCACACATAAAAAGCATACAAAGTTTACATAAAGAGTTCAGGAAAGTCACTATGCAAACAAACAAGAGCAGCAACAAGAAGAAAGCCTGAAGAGGAGAATCTGATTTCCAGAGTTACCACATTAGATATTATGTGTCTAATTTTCAGCAAAAAAGTGTGAGACATGCAAGAAAAAAGGATGATCTGTACAGAGAGAGAAAAAATTGTCCCTAAGGAAGCCCAGACATTGGACTTAAGAGACAAAGACACTAAAATATTTTCTGTAAATATTTTCTTAGATATGGTTTCAAAGAGCTAAAGGAAACTATATATAAGTATGATAACAATATCTCACCAAATAAAGATTATTAATGAAAAGACAGAGATTACAAAAAATAACAAACATTGTAGAGTTAAAAAGTATAATAATTTAATTCAAAAATTCACTCAAAGAGTTCAACAGCATATTTGAGCTGGCACAAAAATCAGTGAACTTAAAGATAGGTGAATTGATATTATCCAGGCCAAAGAAGAGAAAGAAAAAAGCGAAGAAAAACAAAGCATCAAAGACCTACAGGAAATCATCAAGCATACCAAGATATGCATAATGAGAATACCAGAAAAAGAGAAAAAGAAGCAGAAAGAATATTTGAAGAAACAATGTGAGGAAACTTCTCAAATTTGATGAAAAATATTAATCTATACATCTAAGAAGCTTAATAAACTCAAAGTAGGATAAAAGTCAAGAGATCCACACTGTAACACATCATAACCAAACTTTCAAAAAATAGAGAATACTAAAAGCAACAAGAGAGAAGCAACTCATCACAAATAGGGAATCCTCAATAAAATTTTATATCTGATTTCTCATTAAAAACTATGGAAGCCAGAGGCAGTGGGAAGACACATTCAAAATCCTAAAAGAAAAAGACTGCCAACTAAGAATTCTAATTCCAGCAAAACTACTCTTTGAATATGAAGAAATTATTACTTTCTTAGATAAATAAAAACCAAAGAGAATATATGGTAGCACATCTTACCGATGAGAAATACCAGTGGGGTTCCCTCAGGCTGAACTGAAAGGACAATAGACAGTACTTGAATCTACGTAAAGAAATTAAGAACACTAGTAAAGATAGCTACATAGGTAAATATAAAAGACAGTACAAATATTTTTTTGTTTGTGACTCTCTTTTCTCAATGTGATTGAAAAGCCAACTGCATAAATCAAGAATTGTAAATCAGTGTTAATGGACACTGTATTGATGTAGAAAGATGTAACTTATATAATACTAGCATGAAGGAAAGGGAGATAATATATAGGAACAAAATTTGCAAACTTAAATTTTGTTAGTATTAATCCAAACTAGATTGTTGTAAGATACTATTTGTAACTCCCAGGGCAACCACTAAGAAAACAGCTCAAAAAATATTTAGTAAAAGACACATCAAGGCTGGGCACAGTGGATCACAACTGTATTCCCAGCACTTTGGAAGGCCAAGGTAAGAGGATCACCTGCAGCCAGGAGTTCAAGACCAGCCCAGGCAACATAGTGAGAACCTGTCTCTACAAAAATAAAAAAATTATCCCGACATGGTGGCACACACCTGTAGTCCTAACTACTAGGGAGGTTGAGGCAGGATAATCACTTGAGCCAAGGAGCTGGAGGCTGCAGTGAGCTATGATGGTGCCACTACACTTCAGCTTAGGCGACTCTGTCTCTTAAAAAAAAATAAGAAAGAAACATCAAGGAAATTAAAATGGTGCATTAGAAGATATATGCTTAATACAAAAGAAGGCAGAAAGCAATAATGGAGTAATCAAGGAATGACAAAAAAATTACTTGATATACAGAAAAAAATAGTAAAATGACAAGCACAAAATCCTACCTTAGGCATTAGTAAATACATTAACTGTAAATGGTTTCAACACTCCACTCATAAGTCACAAATAGCCAGAGTGAATAAAAAGATAAATTAATAAATCTCTTCTACATAACCAACAAGAGACAAAACAAACTATCAAAATATCTCATGAAAACTAATCACCATTTATTAAACATTCTTCTCATTCAGCAAAACAGAAAATAAGTAGTCAACTTATCTTCTGATTCAGGGTGGCCCATTTAATGCCATTCAGCTTTCACAGGCATATTTTGTTTTTCATGCCCAATTTGGGCAAACTAAACAAAAGATCTAACCTAATTTTAAGTTGTGTGTATAAAATTCATAATTAAAATCATACTTAATCCCATCTTTAATTACTGTCTTTTACTGATGTCTAAGCATGTAGTTTTTAAATAATATTCATATAAGCCCGTCAGTGAAGCATAGTCATAGATTAATGGATTTTGCATAACACTGCTGCAATGTCTTTAACAATTGCAGAAGTTGTTAATTCTCATAGCATAAAATGTAAGCAGCTTTTTAAAATGATTACGTAGACCTACTCTTTAACCACAGTGCTGAACATATTAAAAAAGGTAGGACATGATAGACACAGAAATGCAACCTTCTCTGAATACAAGGAAAAATGATTTCATACTTCACAAACAAATTACTTAATTCACATAGTCCATGTTGAAATGTAAATACCAAAATGTACATATGCTTTTAAAAAAACAAACTGTTACCAGAATTATAACAGAGCTCACTTTATAAATTAACATTATTTTGATCTTCATTTATTAAACCTATAATTACAAAATTCTTCACATTTCAAAATAAATTGTTGAATACTAGTCACAGTAAAAATGATCCTAATTATTTAAGTAAGATTGTACAGCACACAGTCAACAATAATCTTTGTGCCACTTAGAAAATAAAAATAGATTTAAGAGGATATAAACTTGGATAAACATTTCAAATTTATTAATGTGCTTAGTAAGTTTATTGTTATCAGTAAAATTAATATATTCAAAATAAACATGATATATACAAAATACCTAAAAGAACCTAATACTACTAGTATAGCCTATGAATAAAAGCACAGATTGAGGAAGACTTGTGAGAAACTCAAGCTCTACCACTTACTATTAATATAACCTTAGGTAAGTTTGCTCACTTGGAGACTCCATTTCCTTTATCTATGAAACGGGAAAAATGTCACTACCAAAAAGTGGCAGTTGGAATTCAATAAAACAACATACATAAAGGGGTTACATGATGCTAAGCACAAAGATTTCTATAATTCTTAAGAAGAGCACAGGTGGTATATTACATTACACATAATTCATCAGGAATTCTGTATAGATCAGTGGAAACAAAATAGTATAGGCAGAAAAGTCATTGAATGATTACAGACTCAAAACCACTTAAAAAATGGTTTGAACTAGACCAATCCCTAAGGAACTCTGTTTCTGAAATTCAAAGATTTTTCCTTAAAGTGATGCCCAAAAAGCCAATGATACTCCAAATTTCTTACAATAAATAGCCTAAAGAACAAATTCCAAGAACACCAAACAGAGGCAGTGGATAAGAACCTGTAAAAAAATTATTTACTTTGAGTAATAATCATATTTTTATAAATTACTTTGAAAAATTATCAAACACAAATATTTAATGTTAATTTCAACAGGGAAAGCTAAAATACAATTTTACCACTTAACAATAAGAAAATCATTAAATGATGGGCATATCCATATAACACAATAACCCATAGCCATTACAAAACAAGTTCTCAAAATAACTCATGGTGTAGGTACTCACAATGTGATTCTGAGTGAAAAGGGCAAAACATAAAACAATATTAACAATTTTGTTTTTTAAATATGTTTGCAACAGAAAAGACTGAAAGAAAAGCCACCAAAATGGAGCAGTTACCTCAGATTACTGAAAATGGGGTAATGTTTTTTTATAGTGTTCCTTTATTTCCAATTTTCTACTATAATCAACTATTATGTTCACAATCAAAAAAAAAAACAATACAAAACATCCATTTATGATTAAACTTTAAAACTCTAAGCAGGAGTTAAAGAGAGCTTCCTCAGCTGGATCAAAATGATATCCACAAAAAACTTACAGCTAACTACCCAATGGTAAAAGACTACATACCTTCTCTACTAAGATGAAGAGCAATGCAAGGATATCTGCTCTGATCTGACTTGTTCCAGTTTACATAAGTAGAGGTCCTAGCCAGGGCAATGAGACAAGAAAACATAAAAGGCAAACAAATGAGAAAATGTGAAATAAAGCTGCCTCTACTAGCAGACAGCAGTAGCAACAAAAGTAGCTACAAAAGCTACTAGAACTAATTTGTGAGTTTAACAAGGTTGTAAAATTCAATAATTTAAGATCGATATTAAAAAATTGATGTACTTATATAAATAGGAAATTTAAAAAATTCCAAAGGTTACCATTTAAACAGTACCAAATAAAACACTCAGATACAAATGTAACAAAATATGTGCAACATTTTTATGCTGAAAGCTTAAAAACAGAGAGGAAATCAAAGACCAGTACATATAGAAAGGTTGTTTCATTTTGTTTTCTCTCTTGAAACAGGGTCTTACCCCTTTGCACAGACTAGAGTGCAGTGGCATGATCACAGCCCACTGCTGCCTCAACCTCCCAGGCTCAATAAACCCTCCCACCTCAGCCTTCCAAGTAGCTGGGACTACAGGTGCAGGCCAACACACCCAGCTTATTTTTCTAATTTTTATAGAGATGGGGTTTCACCATGTTGCCCACGCTGCTCTCAAACTCCTGGGCTGAAGCAATCCTCTCACCTTGGCCTCCCAAAGTGCTGGGATTATAAGAATGAATCATATTTAATATTAATTTCAACACTTAAATTTCAAATTAAATTTCCTGGCTCTGCACCAGGAAAGGTATTTTATTAACAGATTAAAAAACAATGTTTTTAAGATGTCAATTCTCCTCGAATTGATCTATAACTTCAATGCAATCATAATAAAAATTCCACAATGTTTTTGTACAGAAATAAAGAGATTCTAAAATTTACATGGAAAGAAAAAGCACTAGAACACTCAAAAATTTTTGAAAAATAACAAGGTTGGAGGACTCAGGCTTTTGGACTTCAAGATACACTATAAAGCTACAGTAATAAGGACTGAAATTTTGGCCAAAGAGACACACAGAACAATGGAACAAAATAGAGTCCATAAAGCAATCCACACAAACATAGTCAACTGATTTTTGAAAAGGTAAGCCAAGGGAATTTAATGAAGAAAAGATAGTAAGAATACTCTTTCCAACAAATGGTGCTGCAAGACTGGGGCATCCATACACACACACACACACACACATACACACACACACACACACACAAGAAAGAGAGAGAGAGAGAGAGAGAGAGAGACAGAGTGTGTCTTGACGCCTACGTCACACTATATGCAAAAATTAACTCGAAATTCATCACAGACCTAAATCTAAAATCTAAAGCTATAAAAGTTCTGGAAGAAAACATAAGAAAAAAATCTTTGCAACCTTGGATTAGGCAAAATTTCTCATGATAAAAAAAGCACGAATCATTAGAGAAAAAACTGATAAACTGGACTTCATCAAAATTTAAAACTTCTGCTCTCTGAAAGATACTGTTAAGAAAATGAAAAGACAAACTACAGACTCAGACTCAAAGGTAATACTGCAAACATACATTTGATAATGGATTTATATCCAGATTGTATAAAACACTTGCAAACCAGTAAGAAAACAAACAACCCAATTAAAAATGAACAAAAGATTTGAGCAGACACTTAATAAAAGAAGATACACAGATGGCAAATAATAGCACAGGAAAAGACGCTCAATAAGTTAGAAGAAAAAATCAAATTAAAACATAAATGAGTTTTCAATAAATGCATACTAGAATAGCTAACATTAAAAATAAAATGATAAGTGTTGACCAGAACGTGGAGCAACTGGAACCATCAAACATCACTTGTGAGAATGCAAAATGAAACAGCTACCTTGAAAAACGTTTGGTAAGTTCTCATAAAGTTATACATGCACTTGCACATGGCCCAAGAATTCCATTCCTAGATGTTTAATCAAAAGAAATGAAAACGTATGTCTACACAAAGACCTGTAGTTTAATGTACAAAGAACAGCACATGATTGTTTACAATAGCTTCATTCCTAAATGCCAAAAATTGTTCATCAATTGAATAAACATATTATGATATATTCACACAATGAAATACTATTCAGCTGTAAAAAACAACAAAGCATCAACAAACATGCATCAACATGAATGAATCAAAGCATTAAGTGAAAGAAACCTGAAACAAAAGGCTACATACTGTATGATTCCATTTACATAACATTCCAGAAAAGACAAAGCTATAGGGACAGAGAACAGATCAGTGGTTGCCAGAACCTATGGGTGAGGGGAGGAAACCTTAAAATGAGGGGAATGTTATTTGTCTCGATTATGGCAGTGGATCCATGACCACATGTGTTTGTCAGACCTTATACAGCAATATAGTAAAAATTATTTTTTTACTTATAAATCGTACCTCAATAAACCTTAATTTAAAAAAAAAGCAACATATGTCCTTTTTGAAAATATATATCAATTTAAATGAGCTAAACCAAACTTAATGGGTATGGGAATAGGGCAGGAAGGAACAGCAAGGAGACCAAAAGTCCTATTGCAAGTCTAAAAAATTAATTTATCATTAGTATATCAGAAACATATGCATAAACACAAAGAGTTAATCTAAAGAGAAATGCCTTCTTCAATTAAGTTCTCATTGTTTGGACAGAAAATAACAAAATTTGATAAACTTTCAAGGAAGATTAAAAATCATAAGAACAGGTTGGTAAAGGAATGCTGTAATTATGACCTAGAGTTTGGAAACAACTTATCTAATACACTCCCCTTCCATTTTTCTTAATGGAGCCAGTCTTATTCACCCATCAATTCTACTCCATTCCCACGTCTTCTAGTACCTTCATTCGTAACAATCATATGTAATGTACACATCTTACACACACAGATAAGAATACAACATAAAACGCCTATTACGCAAAATTCCTATTTACTTAAGCTCCAGACAAGCTCATTGTTAAATGTCTTTTTTCTCTTTTTTAATGCCACCCAAAAACAAAGTGTTGTCCCTCTGGGACGATTTTCTGCAGTTTCTTTTGTCTTTTATTAAGATAATAAAAATAAACAAAAATGTCTCAGAAGTTTTAAACAGATCACTCCAATAAGAAGCTACATTTTTCCATTTAATAAAAGTTAAGAGGTAAGTTGAACTTTCACCACTTTGTTTTCTTTATGTTTATTCCATTGGGCTTATACTGTTACTAGGAAACCAGTTCATAAGATTTCCTAGCCCACAGAACACCCTCCTAGGCAGCCTGGAGGATACCAAACTTTGTAACCAGGGCAATTCTCTACCACACAGTTTACTGGTTAGCCAGCACCATGCAGGTGCACTCTGCCTGGCATGCCCCTTACTACATTTACCTAATACATACAGTATAACCAATCCCCTCAAAGCACCAGAAATTGTAGCAGAGGGCAATGAGGTGATCGTTAAGTATAGAAGTCTCCGACAGCAGAGAATACAACAGCGAATTTGTTGTCAGTCCCTGTCACCCCACTCAACTAAATATTGTGGTGGTTTTTTCCTTAAATTGTGATGTGAAATGTCAGCCCACTCCAATAACTCCACCACGCAACACGCAAACTGCTTCCAAAAACCATCATCCAACTCCCACCCGGATTAATATTTGGAGAGAAAGGTGGCATCAGAATCCGTACAGCTGAGAGGGGAGGGAGGCAAAGAGTCAGAATTCGTAAGGGGCTGCTGAGTCACCTAAAATTGTGGCCAAGACTTTACGCTCCAGGAAATCAAGCTCTGCCACAACTCTCATCAGGGAAGCAAGTGAGAGTAGCAGCAGCAACATCATCCTACCAAAAACACACACAGCGCAGCTTTTAATAGAGTTCCACTCCTTAAAGTGAAGCCAAAATAGGTTTCACATCCAAAGCTTTCCTCTGCAGCAGGCGACACACGCAGATGGAGGAAATGTTGGGAAAAGGAGGCGCGCTAACGGAGATGAAGGATATACCTCACCACTTGGCAAAGTTACTGGCTCCTGCCTTGACCCCGAAATGCCACTTTTATTGCAACATGTGACCCAAGGAACTATAAGGAAATGTGGCTGGTGGACGCTGTAGAGCTTTTACCCGGTGCACTTGGCAAAGTAAAAGGGGATACATAAACCAGGCGCGTTCTGTGAAACCTAAGCAAGAACCGAGGTCTCCGTTCGGTAGGAGCTTCGGTGACACAATAATCACGTGTTCCTGTGCACAGACTTTCGAAAACACTCGATTCCGGGACGTGCAGGTACTGGTACCTACCGAGGAACGCAGAAACAAGTGGGCACTCCCAGCCCCGGGAGCTGGCTCAGTTCCAGCGGGAGGTTGGTCACGCCCCCTGACTCCCGGCGGCTGCCGCAGCCGAGGGCGAGGCCGGAGCAGGCGGGCGGCAGGCGGCGGAAGCTCGGCCGCGCAAGCTCGGCCGCGCTCCTCCCCCGGGTAGGGCGCTCTCAGCCCGCCTCACGCGGCCCCGGCCCCAAGACCCAGGCCCCGGAAGACGAGCGTTGACTTACCTGCTCCTCTTTCTCGCTCGCCGCTGCGCCGCTCACTCACGCTGCCTGGTGAGCCACCCCCAGCACACAGACCCCTACGCGCACACCCGAGCCACGGCCCCAGGCCCTTGAGGGGAGACAGCGGCCCCAGTCACACGGTTGGGGTAGCCCACGCACTACCCGGCTTCGAACACCTCTGCCCCCGGAAGTTGATTTCCGCCAAGGCCCGCCCAACCCAGCGCCCGTCGCTCAACGTAAACACGCGCGTCACGTGGCCCCTGGCCGAGGCCCGATTCGGGCCCCATGTTGAGAATCTTGCTACCCCAGCTTGAGCATGGTCTGTGGAGAGTTGCCCTGCAAAACGGGGTGACTTTGTCTTGCTCCTTCCCAGTCCACCTCCTGTTAGCTAGTTTCTCATTCCTCTTGAGTGGCAGGCCCTGTTTCTCTACCTAATTCCTGCAAATAAACTGTCCCTCTAATCAAAATGAGTTCCATCCGGAACTCTGTAGCACTGGTCCTAAGAACCCGCTGAATCTCTTCACCACTTCCAAGCAGTGTGCAGTAAAAATGGCGACTAAGCAAAGTGCCTGACATGTAGTAAGTGCTCAAGAAATGAATGTTGACTAAGTGCTACCTCTCATCTTTGCCTATCTGAACTCTCAAGCACTGGATGCAAGTAGGCTGAGGCTCCGCGGACCAGGAAGAGGACTTCAGTCAAAGAATTCTGCGCTAGGATTACTTTTGTTCTTGTCTTCAACTCCAGATCACAGCAATTCATACATGCTATCTCTGTTGCAGAGTTTTCTTTCAAAGCCTTTCTTAGAAGTCTTCTGTCAAGTAGCTTCTCCTGAAGCAATAGGAAAAGAATAGCATAATTTACAGATTTTTTTATTTGAAAGGAAGGAATGATTATATTAGATGTCTTTGTCCATTTCAGACACAATAGCAATGAGAGAAACAGTCAACTAGCAGTTCACTCGTTAGTGTTTCTTCCGTTTTTGCCATGGGAGGAATTTGGAGAACATTCATACAATTTTTTATTGATTGTATACCACATACCTAGTTCTGGGCCAAGTTTTGACAATTCAAGAGTGGACAAGGTAACACTCAAGATGTTTGTCTTCAAGAAGCTTACAGTCTAGTGAGAAACAAAGACACTAACCTGGGGACTTTGAGCATAAATCTCTGGAATATTCACATTCCTTGTATAACAAGTATTCTTTAATCCTTGGACATTGGGAATCTCATCATCTGTTGACCAAAATTAGCTCAAACCTGTAATCTCTATTCTGTACTGGAAGCAGAAAATATTAGCAAGGCATCCTGACAAGTGTGCCATAAGTGCTGGCCTAAGTAGTTAATGAGCAGATTCAACATTGAGAAGGTCACCTTGACTACATTATTTTTCCAGCCCACCCCCTTATTTGTGCATACAGAAAACATTTCTATTATAAGAAATATAATGCTTTCTTACACATATTTGTGTGCTAGACCACTAAGTCAAGGACCACTTCTCACTTGTATATCCAGCAATCTACTCACTTCACTTTTGTCTTCGTATATCCAGCAGCCTAGCAAAGTCTCTAGTAATTAGAAAAAAAAAAGTATTCAACAAATATTTCTTAAACCTAGTAAAGTTACCTTTATATTATTTTGTCTCTCATATCTCTTTCTGCTGGAAACTAGATGAGTTTCTGGGAGTTCCTTCCCACTGATGTATCTACATGTTCACTCTGTCCCAATATTCAATATTAAATAGTATTCAATACTAAACAGATTTATAAGAGTAACTAATATTTATTATTAATATATGCTATGTGCCTGGCATTAGACTAAATATTTTAAGTCCCTTACATAACTTATAGTAATTTTACAAAGTAGGTATATTAATATATTTACACCTTAGATGAAGTTAAAAATTTAGGAAGTATAAATTCACCAAGTAGATTTAAAGCCAGATCTGCCCAACAAAAGGGCTTGTGTATTCACTATAGCACATCACTTTGCTTTTTATATCACTTTTTTATCAGTGAATCCAGATCCTACCAACTCCATGAAATCTTTCTCCCTTCCCCACAGTAATCTGTCTTTTTTTCTTCATAAAGTAGATAATTCAATGATTTTAGTATGTTCACAGATTTCTGCAAGCTTCACCACAATCAATTTTAGAATATTTTCACAGCCCCAAAACGAAACCCCATAACCTTTGGCAGTTGCCCCCAACTTCTCCCAAGTTTCTCCCTCCTCTCCCCAGCCCTAGGCAACCAGTAATCCATTTTCCGTCTATATGTATTTGCCTATCCTGAACATTTCATATAAATGGATTTATACAATGTGTGGTCTTTTGTGACTGGCTTTTTTCACTTAACATGTTTTCAAAGTTCATTTATCCCTTCATCAGTTGAGTTCTTTCTACTTTTTTAATATTATGAATAATGCTTATATTGACATTCATGTACAAGTGTTTATGTCAACATATGTTCTCATTTCTCTTGGATATATACTAAAAGTGGAATTGTGGGGTCATATGGTAACTCTATATTTAAACTCTTGTGGGACTACCACTTTCCCAATGCGACTGTACCATTTTACTTTCTCACCAGCAATGTATGAGGGCTCTAATTTCTCTATTGTACCTTTTCTTCTCTCTTCTAGAATATATGCCTGTCTTACTTTTCAGAATACTTTTTCCATGAGCCATCTTGAATTATTTTCCTTTGTTGTACATGTATCTGCAAGCCCATTTTTCTAATACTTTTTGACCTTCTGAGATGAAAAACATGCCCTCAAGAGAATTACATCTAGAAAAAAATACAATCAAATCAGATATTACAGTAATAATAAGCACTGAAAGTACATTGCTAAAATGTGGAGAAAGAACACCTCACTCAGCCTAGCTTAAACAGGAAGTACTTCTCATAGAATGTATCAAAGCTTAAGATTAGTCTTGAAGAATCAGTTGGACTTGACCACACTAAGGAAAGACTGAGTATGTTCCAGAAAAAGGAACATATACCTTTGTATATATTTCCTTGTCTATGAACTGTGGAGGTAAGTATATTTTGCAGGTAAGCATACTATAGAATCAAAAATGGTTATATGTAGGTCTGCAGCAGAAGAAATGGGAAATGCAGACGGCCAGATGACGAAGAGCTTTGTAAACTGTGCTAAGGAGTTTGACTGCATCCTGATGGTAGTGGGAAATTGCTGGATTAGTTAAGCAAGGTTGGGGAAGAATTACTTAAGCAACAGTGTAGAGGAAGGATTATTGGGTAGAAGAGAGGGGACCAAGACTAGAAAAACAGAGAAACCAGTTAGAAGCCATAAAATAACTAAAATGAGGAATTAATGAGTGCCTGAGCCAAGATTGGTAGCCATAAAATTGGTAGAAGGATTTTAAAGGCACATCAGCAACAAAAAAAGAGGCAAGAAGCCAGGCACGGTGGCTTATACCTGTAATCCCAACAATGTGGGAGGCTGAGGTGGGAGGATCACTTGAGCCTGAGAGGTTGAGGCTGCAGTGAGCCGTGATTGTGTGACTGCACTCCATCTGGATGACAGAGCAAGACCCTGTCTCAAACAAACAAACAAAAAAGACAAAGAAGAAAAAGAAAGAACTGAAGATGTATTCCACTTTTCCAGCTCTAGTAATCAAGGTAGAAGATTCAAAGGAAAAATTGGGTGCTTAGTGATAAGAATAATGAAACACTACAATGATGGTATCTTAGTTTGTTCAGGTTGCTATAAAAAAAAAAAAATACTGGGTAGCTTATAAACGCAAATTTATTTCTCACAGGTCTGGAGGCTAAGAAGTCCAAGATTAAGGCACCAGCAGATTGAATGTCTAATAAGGCCCTGCTTTCTGGGTCATAGATTGTGCCTTCTAGATGTGTCCTCATGGGGTGGAAGAGACAGGCAACTCTCTGGAGCCTCTTTTATGAGGGCACTAATCCTAGTCATGAGGCATCTATCCTCATGACTTACTCACTTTCCAAAGTCCCCACCTCCTAATGCTATCTCATTAGTGATTAAGTTTGACGTATCAATTGTGAGGGGACAAAAGCCTTGAGACCACAGCAGAGGTAGGTTGCAGGAATTTAAACTGCCATTGAAGTTTATATGCTATTGCAGTCACTCACAGAAATGAGATGAACGCTCACCCAAAGTTTGGCTCATATTTCAAGACTTAGCATACCACATATGCACCAACAGGGTATAAAAAGGTTTATTACTCACATAATGAGGCTTTCTAGGAAGGGTAGAGCAAACTTCCTAAGCAGGTTTTAAAATGACATGAAAGTTAGGAGAAAAGGCTGTTGGGATTTTTTTCATGGCTAGGACATGGGACTTGGGCAAAAAAGCCCACACAGGGTAGGGACTATATGGCTTAATTTTCTACCAGCACCAAAATGGGAAACACCTATTTAGCACCATATCTGGATCTGGGCAAGCTTTCTTATTAGGTTTTCTAGATCCAGATATGTTACAAAAGGGAACAGGTGAGGAGCAGGACTTAAAACTTGTGAAGAGTCAAACATAAAAAATGATGTCAGACACAATTACATATTCTTAGATCTAGTTTAACTCCAACTAACAATATAGTTGTTACATATTTATATGCTTTGAAAGTGATTATAATGGACACTGTAGTTGCCATCCCAACATTTATTCCACTCTTCCCACATTGTGCAGAGTACACCTAAGAAATTTAGGTGAAACTAACCTATCTCCAAAGTTAGTCCAGTTAAGATAACCCAATCCTAGCCTACGTTGTTCCCCTGGCCACAAGAAGTTGTTCAGGGTTGAGCAAATCGGCACCAATTACGAGACTTTTGCCCCAAAATTGTGGGATGTGGCTCCTTTTTCTCCCTTGATATGAATGAGAAAGCATGTGGTTCTTGTTACTGAAGGCAGTCATCTTGTAAGCAAGAAAATTAAAAAGCTGGAACCCTGATCAAATAAGCAAAGATTTATAACTTTGTATATAAGAACAAGGATATAAAGAGTAAACTGAAAGTTTTAAATAAACACTTTTCTGCCTCCTTCCTTTTAATCTACTGGTTTCTTCTGTTATGGCAGCTTTAAGTCAAATTAATATAGAGGTTGATATCTACTTAACCTCACTGGGACTGAATATTAGTTAAGTCGGTTTGAATTTGTTATTATTATACTTCACCTTAAATACTTTAGTGTATATAATGAGATCTAAATGTACACTTGTGTTTCTAGATTTACCATACCCTCTAATGATTGTCAGTTGCCATAATATAGAATTTATATTCTAGGAATACTTGGTTGGTAGATAGTCAGAAGAGCTGCACTCCAAAGGTAGCCACCATTAGTGCTTATTATTATATCCCATTACCTGAAGCCATGCTAATCAATGAAATGAATGTTAAAAATAGGTTTTAATTAGTGAAATTAGTGGTTTGTTAATTAAGGTAATGGATATTATAAAGTGACTCTCATTAATTAATCAATGATGCTCACCATATGTAGACTGGATAATATATTTCAGAGACGGTTCCTACCTTACATGACCAAGGTTATAAGAATCTAGCAAACCCTGTAGCTTACACACTTAGGAGTGTCAACCCTAAATTTGAAACCTGAACATCTAAAATTTCAGTAATCAGCATGCCAGAGGTGGAAAAGTTTAATGTTCTGCTTAACTAAGGGGAAAATCATGTTCATTATGAAGATTACCAGAGACATCATGAGTATTATGGAGGTAAGGAATAAAATATTAGTGCCTTTCCCTTTACCCTGCAAATTCATTTTTTAAATATCCCCAGTGAAGATATCAGGATAAGCTATTAAGCTAAATTTAGACCAGCAGAACATGAAGGTTTACTAGGAAACAAAAATTTCAAGATAAAAAAAACTAGGGCTAGACATGGTCTCTGCCAGGGTTACTCGCCTATAGAAATAACAAGAAGCAAATAGTTCTAAAACCTAATATTTAAGGGAAAATGTATTGTTAAATAAATAAACAAACTGACTCAAGCCTGTGACTATTTAATCTTAGGAATATCCTCAAATATCTAAACCTAATAGGATATGAGCTAGCAAAATGTTGCAACTTCCCAAAAAGAGGATCTTCCCCAATGGCCATCTCACATAGGGCAGTACAGAACACTGAGCAAAACAGTAGCACTGAAAGAACGCACACACCAACAGTCTGCTTTATTCCTGTCTACAGTATATGGCAAGGATCAGAAACCACTGTGTCCCCTTTTTAACTGGGAGTGTTTTTTTGCAGTTATTTTGACCTTTCTTTTTCATTGCCTTTTGCATTTATTGATAGAAAATGTTTATCATCAGTTGTAGACCATAAGGAAGGAACTTTAGGTAAACCTAACGTATTAGTCCAATTTCGCACTGCTATAATGAAATTCACAACACTGGGTAATTTATAAAGGAAAGAAGTTTAATTGAGTCACAGTTCTGCATGGCTGGGGAAGCCTCACAAAACTTACAATCATGGCAGAAGGAGAAGCAGGCATATCTTACATGGCAGCAGGTGAGAGAGAGAGAGCATGAGCATGTGAAGGAGGAACTGTCAAACACTTATAAAGCCATCAGATCTCATGGAAATTCACTCATTATTACAAAAACAGCATGGAGGGAACCAGTCCCATAATCCAATCACTTCCTTCCCTCAACATATGGGGATTAGGTGTCCCTCCCTCAACACATGGGGATTACAATTGGAGATATTTGGGTAGGGGCACAGAGCCAAACCATATCACATATTTGGGCATCAAAGAGACAGAGTATAATTAGCATGTATCAGAAAGATACATATTAATTACAATGGTTGGGGAGCACAAGAGTATACTACAGTGGACCTGGTAGTAGTTATTCAAACATGCATTTTATCCTTACCCCATTGTGTAGCTTTCAGGCATATTCCATGAGATTGACCCCATCCTTTTTCCAAGAGTGAGTCCTGATTCATCTAACTAAAAGTAATCCCAACCTCCTTGCCACAGTTATTTGAGTGAACAACCCCATCCTAGGCCAATCATAGCATTACTATAATCATACAAATTATTTCAGGGATTATCCAACAAGTACAAAGCTCAGGACAATTGTTCAATAGTCGTCAGGAAGAACTTTCTCCCTTTCTGGGGATATAAGTGATAAAGCTTGTAACCCCTGCTGCTTTTAACAACAACTTTGTGACTATAAAGAAACCAGTCTGAGGACAAAGCAGATACAGACAATAAAACTAAATTGATATGATTCAGAGAAAGGGAGCGGAAGCTTTGATCAAATCAGTTCTAAAGCTTCCTTCACCTCCATGGGATTTTTCATTTATGTGAACAATCCCTTCTATTCTTTAATCTAGTTTGATTTAGGGCTTCTGTTACTTGCAATCCCAAATGTTTTGACTGCTAGAAAGATTCTGTATTTCTAACCTTACATTAAATGTTAGAAAATGAATTGTCTTTTTAAAAAAATGGAAATGAGCCATAACTACTATCTTCTGTATCCATGCTCATGCCAGAGTGAGGTTGAAGATGAGCTACTCTTCCTAAGTGGAGTCTCAGATTCATGCACTAGTCAACTTCACACATTAAACTAATAGAAAAGTATTTCAAATATTTATTTGTAACATTGTGTATAGACAAAGTATTTAAACAGTAAACTGTGAAAGTTATAAATAACACTTTTCTTTCCCCAATCAGGTCTCTTTTGGATTCAGTGCTGCACAGAACCCATTTATGAAATCTCCATTACCTAGGCGACACATGATCCCTAATTTCTCACTCTTTTGAAAATTGTCATTGGCCACCATATTGGCTAGCATGGTTTGGCTGAATTCACAACTGGGCAAGAATCACTCCCTTAAATTGCTTCAAGTATTTCAGAGCCTAATACAGAAAAGAAAGCCCAATCCAGAAAGAGAAACAAGAGAAGGCATGATTTCATTTGTGTAATTGTTACAACAAATTAATAAAATTAATTTATATAAATTGCCTTTAACTATTATCTCCAAATAAATAACTAAAAAATGTAGTGACTATCAAAGTACATTTGTCCCTTCTATTTCCTTTACTCTTCATTATGTACTTTAAAAACATACATGAACAAATAACTTTTATTTGTGAAATTAAACTTTCTAAAAACAAAGTTATGCTGGAATATTTTTTATACTCTAATTTAAACACCTAAATCATTAACATAATTTTTAATCAATTAAATGCCATACCTCTGGCTGCTAAATTTTAGTTTAATAAAAAATTTGACCTTTACTCTAGACTCGGGGTACATGTGCAAGTTGGTTGTAAGACTATAACGCACAATGCTGAGGTTTTGGATATGATTGAACTCATTACCCAGGTAGTGCACGTAGTACCCAATAAAGTTTTTTGACCCTTCTCCCACTTCCTCTCTCTTATTGTAGTCTCCAGTGTCATTGTTCTTGTCTTTATGTTTGTGTGTACCCACTGATAATCTCCCACTTATAAGTGAGAACACACAATATTTAGTTTTATGTTTCTGCATTAATTCACTTAGGATAATGGCCTCCAGCTCCATCCAAGTTGCTGCAAAGGACATGATTTTATTCTTTTTTATAGCAGCAAAATATTCTATGGTGATTATGTACCATATTTTCTTTGCCCAGTCCACAATGGATAGGCACCTAGGTTGATTCCATGTCTTTGCTACTGTGAATAGTGCTGCAATGAACCTTCAAGTGCCTTTAACTTTTTGGTGGAATGATTTTCCTTTGGGTGTATACCAAGTAACAGGATTTCTGAATTGAATGGTAGTTCTGTTTTTAGTTAAATCTCCAAACTGCTTTCAACCGGGACTGAACTACTTTACATTTCTGTCAGTGGTGTATAAGACTTCCCTTTTCTCTGCAGCCTCGCCAACATCTGTTATTTTTGACTGTTAAATAATAATGGAGTGAAATGGCATCTCATTCTGGGTTTGATTTGCTATTCTAAATGGTGTGAGATGGCATCTCATTTTGGGTTTGATTTGCATTTCTCTGATGATTAGTGATGTTGAGCATTTTTTCATATGTTTGTTGGCCACATGTATGTCTTCTTTTCAGAAGTGTCTGTTCATGTCATTTACCCACTTTTTAATGGGGTTATTTGTTTTATACTTGTTGATTTAAGTTCCTTATAGATTCTGGATATTAGACCTTTGTGGAATATATGGTTTGTGAATATTTTCTCCAACTAAATGCTACTTTTTATGATACATATTGAAAAATCAAAAAGCAAGCTAGGTTTTACATCTGTATTATACTATTGTATTGCTTCCTCAGTAGTTACTCCACGACTTTTGCAGATGTAGCAAGCAATACTCTGGGCAGAAAGCCAGGCGAGAGCTACTACGACTAAGATAAATTGAGTTTGAACTAAAATTTTTCAAAGTTCCTGGTGCACCACAAAATTTACACATCATGAGAAAACTCTAAAGTTTGAAAAATGGAGTTTGAAAGAACACAGTTGAACCCCAAGCAGCACTCTCTTGAGAGTCTGATCACTCTTTTAAGTTGACAAGAACAAGCAAAGTGTTGTATGTGAGCAGTGGAAGGTCCTCCTGCTTTTTCCTCTTTCTTTAGGTTAGGGATTTTATATGATCCTAATGATAAAAGATAATTTTGTGTTCTTACATCAAACTTTAACCTAACTTTGAGAAAAAGTATCCAAACATCCGAAAGAAAATTGTCTCTATTAGAGAATAAATCTGCCTGTAAATTTGTTACATTGTCAATTCAAGAATATTTAGCTTCCAATTTAAAATATAAATAAATAAAAGACTAGTCAAATTTTTCTTCGATAACATTTTTATAAGTTTGAAAACATAGTTATATGAACATAAAGTCAGAGAGTTTATCAAGCCTGCAGCTGTCTAAATCTGCTTCAGGTAATAAGCTACAATCCAACTGTGTTTTTGAGGGAAAAAGGAAATTCACTAAAAGCTAAGGCATTATTTTCCCTATTATTCATATTATGTTTTATTTTCATATACTTATTAGAATCTTTGGTTAAGATGTGTATTTCAAGCCTCTGATTTATATGATAATTTGCCTATAATTTTCTACAAAATTGTTAGAACTTTTCTAATCCAAAGTTCTAACAAATGTTGCCTTCACTAGAGATTAAGTAACAATAAAATTAGCTTTTAGTTTAATGAAGTCATATTTTTAGTACAATAAGGTTGTAAGATACCCACAAGTTAATCTCTTATGGAAATAGTTGATAATTCAGCTCCTGAGTAAAATATAGATTATAAGAATCCTATTAAAAAGAATATGAATAACAACATGCTCTTTGCTTTCTAAGAAAAACGCTATCAATTCTTAATCATAAGATTACTTCTTACATAGACAACATTTCTCCAACTTTATAATAATAGCATAAATATTCATTGTTAAGCATCTGTAGTCACATGAATATGCTTTATTATCACTACGTATAGCTATAGGATATATTTAACTCCTATTTGTTCAATAAAACACACATGCATTTGAGAGAGCAAGTCATTGTCTAGAGAAATTTACTCTTGTATTAACCTCAACAGAATTATTCTATCCTAATTTTCTGACTTTTGAGACTGTCTTTATCCAATTCAGTGTCCTTTCACCTTCTTTATTGTACCTATGCTGCAAGTTTCTATCATTTGCACTCTTCTCCCTCAGATTTAGGCATTCTCTGTAATCTTTTCTATTCATCACAAACGATATCACCTTAATGTAAATAATTCTGGAATACATATGTATCTTCTACATAAACTTATTTCTCAATCTACATTAATGTATTCTACATACTCACCCAAAACAAATTTACCATATCCACATTTGATGATCCAATGAAAGTCTGGTGGGTTATTTTATTTTTTAATTCTTTGGCCAAGAATTAGCTAAGAATAGCTAAGAATAGATTTCAACTAAGAACAGATTTTATAGCTGCCTACTAGATATGTACATAGATGTCCCACAAGAAATTAGAACTTATGTGTTCCAAAACAAAGTTATCATCTGTCCTCTACATACCCTTTTGTAAGCACTTGCATTAGTTAGGACATTGGTTTCAGCTCCTTTAACAAAGACTCCAAAATAATTGTGACTTAAATAAGAAAAGTTCTTAATTTTATCTCACATAAAAACATAAGCTTTGACAATCCGGGGCTGGTATGGTAGCTCCCTGTAAGGAGACGCTACTTGATCTCCATACATCTTGTTGCTCTCCCGTTTTCAACATATGACTTTCCTCTCATGGTCTAATATATGTGCTCCAATTTCTGCCATTTTGTCTGCATTCTAACTAGCAGGAAAAGTGAAAGGGGGAAGTGAAGGGTATACCTCTTCTTTATCAAAGAGGGGCACAGAAGGCAAACATTTCACTCTCACATCTCACTGGCTAGAAACAGACCACACAGCCATACCTAGCTACAGGGAAAGTTTGGAACTGCCCTCTTTGTCTGAGCAGCTTTGTGGCCTGCTACAACTCGAGGATTTTATTACAAAGACAAGTGGGATGATACGTACTGGGGAATAACCACTGGTTCCTTTTATATTTAGTGCCTTAAATGTTTTCACTCTCCTTTCTCTACTTCACTGCTGCTACTGCCTTGTTAATGTATGTTTATTCATTCCATGTGAATGCATAGTGAATGATATTTGATCCTGTAATCTGAGTGGCATGGAAAAGAATGCATTCACCAAACCAACGACCACATGCCATGTACCTAAGGCCATGTTGATTCACTCTAACAAAGATTCCACATCTGGCATAATAACTGTCAGGAGGGCTACTACTACTTTGTTGAGCTTGAGGCAGTCTATACTTATCATTCAGGATCCATCCTATTTTGCTGAAGCAAGACGAGTGAATCCAATGCATGGTATGACCATTCCTGTGCTCTTTAAATCTGGGGTCAGCAAACTTTTTCTGTAAAGAAACATATAGTTAACATTTTGAGCTTTACAAGTCTGGTGGTCCTTGTTGCAACCAGTGGACCCTGTATAAGATGAACCTGGACAGAATTTTATTTTTAAAACTTGCCTTCACATGCTCCAACTGTAAATTAAGGCCCAGATGATGTGTTGGTTCTCCTGGTATCAGTGTCAACTAAATGTCCAGCAGGTTCACATTACCCAAGTTTATTAGTCCGTTTTTATGCTGCTATAAAGAACTTCCCTGAGACTGAATAATTTATAAAGGAAAGAGGTTTAATTGACTCAAAGTTCTGCATGGCTGGAGAGGCCTCAGGAAACTTAACAACTGTGGTAGAAGGGGAACCAGGCACCTTCTTGACATGAGGCAGGAGAGAGTACAAGCAAGAGCAGGGAAAACTGGCTTATAAAACCATCAGATCTCATAAGAATAGCAAGGGGGAAACTGACCCTATGATCCAATCACCTCCCTCCCTCAACACATGGGGACAGGTCCTTCCCTCAACACGTGGTGATTACAGGTCTCTCCCTCCACATGTAGGGATTACAATTTCTAATAAGATTTGGGAGGGGACAGAGAGCCAAACTATATCACCAAGTAAATGGCCTTTGGACCTTTTGAAGAAGGACTATGGGAATCATTACCAGATGTACTTGCTATGGCATCACAGGGCCCATCCCCAGGAGACTCAAGCACTTCAATGAATGGGACACAGGTCTGAGAATTGACTCAGGCCTATAAACTGGGCAAGAGATTATGGCACAGTAAAGTGTCACCCTGTTATTCATGCTTGATTTCTTCTAACAGTATATGCTGTGTTTCCATTGTCACTGCCAATTTATTTTGTCTTTAGCATTGTCAAATTCTATTAATACAGTCCATAATTCTGTGGTAACTTCTGGGCTGCCATTCTGACCTTGTTGGTGATTACAGTAATTGAAAATCCCTGGCTTCTGGCAGTTAAATGCCACACCTGGCCTCTGTTGTTCCAGGGTTCTATCTTCTTTGCTATCAATGAGTCAGTTTCTATAATGCCCTCTCCTACAGTGATCTGTGGCCTAAAGAGGAGCATCCCTACTCTGCTATTTAGTGCTGCTAGTGCTTCTTTAACCAGCTCATTCATTATGGCCTTGGTAAACTGTGTATCCTTTTGGCCTTCCCATGGAACATATTCCTCTTATAGTCTTCCAGCCTTATTTGTATTTTCATTCCAGCATGCCTATTTTCCTTGGCCTTTCCCTTCCTCAACCTTCTTCCATGGCAATCCTAGCATTGCAACTTTTCTTATTATTGATGATTTATCTTGGTTGGCATATAACCATCTTTGAAGTTCAGCTACTCTGACTATAAAGTCCTGGTCTTGGTCTTCGTCTTTCTCCAGCCTTCTCCTGCAGGAAATGAGAGCTTCTTTTTTACGCAATCAGAGGCCCGCTGACAGTCTCACTTGGTATTTAATTGCTTGTTATTCACTCTGACCTTTTCATTATCTTTCTGTAGAGCATTAATACCATTTAGCAATAGCCATCCAATTCCTTTTACTTCATTGCTACTGTATTCCCCATACATCTCAAATATATTGGATTCATCTGGTCAGTTCACAAACCATAAAAATGTTCATAATTGGTTGACTATCTTGTGATAATAGCTGTTTGCGCTCTATTTACTGCAAGTAATTTTCAGGAGGCAATGAATGACTCAGGCCAAAAGCCCATCGCCTACTCTCTTGGACCAGTCCTGGTACCGAATTCATGGATTGCATTCTCAGGAAGCAGCAGCTGAGACAAGAATTTCAGCATGCAGGATGTTTATTAGGGATCAAACCTTTGACAGGAAGTGAAGTGAAACAGCATGGAACAGAGAGAGAAGTTGAATTGTGATACAGACACAACAGAACTTCAACCAACTCAGCAGAAAGCTGTAGAACAAATGTGTCTATCAGAGTTGTCCTGCATTTGTATTCAAACTTCTCTCCTTTACCAGATGCAGATTGCCCTGGTAAGGGTAGGACCTTGGAAAAGACTGCTTTCTGCACCTGAACAGACAGGAAAGGAGCTGACAGCTATAAATTACTGGCCATACATCCTGCAGCTGCATAGGAAATCCTCTTTGAAGGGGAATCTGGGGGTGCATCTCAGTGTCTAGCACATTAAACCACTGGGAAGTTTCTCTGTGGATGAAGCATTCTCATCTTTGTTTTTGAACATGCTGTTTCCTCTTCCAGGCATAATCTTCCTTCTGTTGGTCTCCTGGATAGCATCTGTCCATCCCTGGAGATTCAACTCAGACTCAACCTCCTCTGGAAAGTCTTCTCTGAAATTTCCAGATTATATTAGCTGCCTATTCTCTGAGACCTCATCACACTTCATTTATACCAACATTATAGCCATTCACAAACCACATTCTAACAATTTGCTTACACCTTTTGCCCTTTGAACTCCTTGAAGACATGGATTATGTGTTTATTTTTGTATCCACAATATCTAAAACAATGTTTTTCCCATAAGAAACACTATGTAGAGAAATCTGAAAGAATTAACAACAAAAACCTCCTGGAACTAATAAGCAATTATAACAAAGTTGTAGGATGCAAGTTTAATATGCAAAAGCTAAATAAACTCTTACCATATGATCCAGCAATCATGCTCCTTGGTAATTACCCAACGAATTGAAAACTTATGTCCACAAAAAATGTGCACATGGATATTTGTAGCAGCTTTACTCATAATTGCCAACACTTGAACCAAGATATCCTCAGAAGGTGAGTGGATAAATGAACTATGGTATATCAGACAATGGAATATTATTCAACGTTAAAAGATAATGAGATATTAAGTCTTGAAAAAACAAGGAAGAAACTTAAATGCATATTACTAAGTGAAAGGAGCCAATCTGTGAAAGGCTACGTACTGTGCTTATAACTATATGACATTCAGGGAAAGGTAAGACCATAAAGACAGTGAAAAGATGGGTGGTTGACAGGGATTGGTGGGAGGAAAGGATGAACAGGCAGAGCACAGAGAATTTCTCAGACAGTAAAACTATTTGGTAGGTATTATAGTGATGGATATGTCATTATACATTTGTCAAAACCCACTGAATACACAACATCAAGAGTGAACCTTCATGTATACCCTGAGCTTTGCATGTAATAATGTGTCAATGTAGGTTTATCAACTGTAACACATGTACTCTGGTAGTGGGGGATGTAAGGCCTATGCGGAGATAGGGAGTATGTGGGAACTCTGTAATTTCTGCTCAGTTTGTGAAACTAAAACTGCGCTAAGAAATAAAGTTTATTAATTAAAAAACTATAAAGCCCTATATGAAGATAAGATGTCAACATTATAAATAAATTGTCAAAGTCATTTAAAATATGCCATTTAAATTCTGTGACTCAGTGGTTATCTTTTATTTTTTGAATGATATCCACCAAAACAAATTAGACACAAGAAAAAGCAAACTAAGGACTTAATATAGTGCATTATAACATAGTGTTGTATCACATACAGTGCTGTCAATTTCCCTATTTGATATATAAATATTTGCTTTATTTTAGAAGGTTTCAATACAATACAAAATACCAATATATTCTATTTGATTAAATTATGATGACATATATTGGTAGATATTTATTCAAAAACTGAACATTTATCATGAAAAAAACGACTGGAAAATAATTATGAAGTTGCTACTCTGCTCGTTAATCAAGTATATCTACTGCACGTTACACAGTAACAAATTGAAAAGGATTCTGTGCTAGTCAGAAATTCCCTCTCAATTATAGTCAAAAGAGAAGGTTAAAAACAAACAAACAAAATAAAAACAAAACTGAGTAGATTATTTCTATAGGGAAATAGAAATTTGATTTATACTATTTCTTATCAGGGTACCTTTTAAGCTACATAATATACAATACAAAAATTGAGTTTAAATATATGTTACACATATGGTTAATATCTATTGGTTTAAAATCATTATTCATTAACGTCTGATATCATTAGAAACAGAATTTTGCAGTCAAATGATCTTAGATGCTATTTTATTTGAACTCCTCTCTAAATTAAGAAAACTATTACCCACATTTAAACAACAAATCAGCAGACCAGCAGGAAAGCATCTTACAGAAGGCTTTCTTATTTGAAAGCAAAATAAAGTAACAATAAGTAAAAACCAGTTTACTGAGTTTGCACATAAATAGCCTCAGACAAAAGATTGAGAGTCAAGAAAGGATGTGGTTCTTATACATATATTTTTCTTTTTAAAAAAATTGAACCCTCACTCTGGCCTTCCAGTTTCCTCCTTACCTGCCTTTTAGTTCTTATATAATTTAAACTTTCAACTACATGATAAAGAACATTAGGAAAAATTACATTTCTATTTTAGAAGGTTCTGGATGATCAATCAGTTGCTCGGAGTTTGAAGAGTCAAAATTTTGATAAACTGGGATTTATTTTTAACAAATTTAGCACTCCATTAAACAAGAAATCATTTATTCTATATTTTTGCAAGTCTCTTTTTCAGTAAGGATATTTCCACTTATTTGAATACCATCCATTATTTTTATAACTTTTATAAAATGCAGATTCCTGAAGTTAGGAATAGAATTTAAAATGGACAAATATACTTGTGTACAAACGGCAAATAAAATTGATTTCAGAAGCTGATGAACATTAGTCACTGGTATATTTGTGTACCTCCTAGAATGTGAGGTTTGAGCGGTTTCATCTGTTCTGAAGCTTTCATTATTGATTTAACGGTGAATGGTATTCAGTCAGGTGGTAATAAATGAATAATATCACCCAGCAACATGGCAGTTTTGATATGGTCAAAAGCCAGACATACATGTGGTCCTTCCAAATCAAAGAGTTCTTCTAATGTTATAAGATTGGTTATTTGATTTTTAGACTTCTCTTTAAGAATGAGAAAACTCCATGTTTTTATATATGAAATAGGACTTATTTATGTGAATCTAGAGAATTTAGCATGTCAATTACAAATAATCTGACTTCCCTACAAGCTGAGGAGAATATGTGGTATGGTTTGCCTCTGTGTCCCCACCCAAATCTCATGTCAAATTGTAATACCCAGTGTTGGAGGAGGGGCCTGGCAGAAGATGATTGGATCTTGGGGGACATACGTTCCCCTTACTGTTCTCATGATAGTGAGTTCTCACGAGATCTGGTTGTTTAAGAATGTGTAGCACTTTCCTTTTGGCTCTCTCTCTCTCTCCTACTCCACCATGTGAAGATGTGCCTGCTTCCCCGTCACCTTCTGCCATGATTGTAAGTTTCCTGAGGCTTCCCCAGCTATGCTTCCTGTACAGCCTGTGGAACTGTGAGTCAATTAAACCTCTTTTCTTCATAAATTACTCAGTTGCAGATAGTTCTTTATAGCAGTGCGAGAAGGGACTAATGTTTTACCATTGTTTTTCATGCAATGCTTTAGGGATATTTGAAGATGTAGGGAAATGTCATGGTGGAAGTAATAGCACAATTTTTTGAAAATCTTGGGTTAGTAAAACTCATTACAAATATTGTGGATGCATTTTTGGCTAAATGAAGAGGAAAATTTTACCAGCTGATGGCCATTTGATGACCTGCATGGAAAGAATTAGTAGGCTCAGGAGAGTATACAATTGAGAGAAGTGATCACATCACAAAATGTGACATAATTCTTTGGCACTAGCTGGCATCCTGGGCATGGAAAGTGAATTATATTCTCAACTCTGAATTTCCCCCTCTAGATTACCCATGTGGCTCACCAGAGGGCAGTGTGCAGTAATCAACTCTTTTGCTTCCTGCATTGGATGTCTCCTATGGAAAAGCCAATGTCAAATCATCAGACCCAGACAACAGGCAAGACAATAGACTATGGAATTTGTTAGATTTGTTGTATATGTGCCCCCATATGTGGAATTCTTAATATCGAGAAATTAACCAATTACCACATGAAAGATCATATAATAAGTTTTTAGTAAATTCTGTATAATAGTTTCAATTTTATGACAATTATTTTGGCATTGCTGAGGTCAGTTCTCCCTTTTAGACTTAAAAATGTATAATATTATCCACTGGTGGATAAATTACCTTCCTTCACATATATCACACCTGAATTCTCAAGAGTTTCCAATATTGCATACAGATTTATTCAGTGAATATTAATTGAACAATTAGAATGTGGCATATAACAAGATAAAGTACTTATAAATCCTGCTTACAAGAACCTTGAAATCTATTAATGGATTAAAGCATAAATGAAAATTAAATAATCAAAATTATATAAAGTGGGAGATACACATAAAATACTAAGATAATTTGGTGAATGAAAAGATGAAGGCATTTGGAAAGAGTTCAGAATTTGAACTGAGTCTCACAGGTGAGGCAGAAATCATTTGGACATATTGAGAGTAATGAAAGCACATACCAGATAAAGAAAACATCATGAATGTACAAAATTAAAGGACCTAGATGGTTAGGGTATATGAAAGGTGGTGGTGAGAAATAATGCTAGACAGTAATAGAGTAAATATGTCTTTGAGTATACTGAATAACGGGCATACTCCAAAAACTGAACTGACAACAGGAAGTTGGTATAGGAGTAAAAGATCAGCTTCAGCATTTTATACTAAAAAAAAAAAAATTGGGCCAGGTGCAGTGGCTCACGCCTGTAATCCCAGTATTTGAGAGGCTGAGGCGGGTGGATCATGAGGTCAGAAGATGGAGACCATCCTAGCTAACATGGTGAAACCTACGTTTCTACTAAAAATACAAAAATTATCTGGGTGTGGTAGCACATTCCTGTAGTCCCAGCTACTTGGAATGCTGAGGCAGGAGAATCGCTTGAACCCGGAAGGCGGAGGTTGCAGTGAACCAAGACTGTGCCACTGCACTCCAGCCTGGGTGACAGAGGGAGACTCTGTCTCAAAAAAAATTGATATAGTAGCTCTGTGTAGGATGGATTGATAAATAAGCTCCCAAAGGTAAAGAGACCTGTTAAAAAGCTATTTCATTAATCCTGTAGGCTTTGAGATTGAATAAAGAAGGCAAGCAAGGGATTCTGTAAAACTAGAACTGGTAAATTGGTATGAGTAAAAACTAAGTAGATGTGGGTGGGGTAAAGAGAGAAAGAAGTCAAAACACAGTCTGAGGTTTTGAGCTGTTGTGGGAGGATGATGACTTCATTCATCGAAATACAGGAACCAGGAGAAGCAGGTTTGGGAAAGAAATTAGTATGTTTACAAAAAATGTTAAATAAAATATCCTAGTCAAAATCTTTATGAAGCTAAATAGTTTCTTATCTCTTCATCTTTTCTGAATTAATTCAGATACATTTGGAGGGCTCATTATTCTCGATACCTTCAAAAGTCTACGAAACAATATTTAGTTTACTAGAATGCTTTGCAATTTTTAAAAGTGAAAATCAGAGGAGTATATTGTTCACTTAAGGTTAACAGACTTGAATTACATCATCACAATAAATAGGAGGAGCTGCAAGGTGTCCTCCCATCACTGAAGAAAATAAGGCTCTTTAAACTTTGTTGTTATTAAAAATTTAAATGTACCCTAAATTTAGCAAATGGAAAATTTCTGCTTAACACAGACACAATTGCAAACTTTCTCTTATGCAGTCATATTCCATACATTTTTCTTTCTAATAAAAAAAGTGATAGAACATTTGAAGGAATTGATAATAATCTTACTGAAAAAAAAAAACAGAACAAAATATAACTCCCTAACAAAAATATCTTTTATGTGTTAACTGAATATGTTTGTGATCGAGTCCCATTTGCTCAAACGCATTGTAATATTTTTTCCCAACTTGGTTAACAGTTAGAAAACCCAGAGACCAAGCAGTAAAAGAAACTTTTCCATGCTGAAGCATCTGCTTTTGTGGTAATTTTTTCAATCAATTGTATAGAAAGTTTTGGAGTTGTCTTGAGTTCATCTGTTAGTCTATTCAAATTGAGTACATGACATTATAAGTAGCACAGACTTATTTCTTGGTCAGCAAAAAACAAAATCCAGTAACGCATTTTTGCTGTTTGAGTTTTATAATCATTTCTTTCTTGACCCTGAAACATCTACTAAACAGATATCTCTTGTCCATACTTATAGACCCTATAACTTGAATTTTCTTTCTGTGTAACAACAGATGAGTCCTCTACATATTAATCATGTTCTCCCCACTCTGCTCTCATACCTATATAATTATTTAGAACAAAAATAGCCTCTAGTCTTGATGGGATATTGTACTTGATATTTTAATATATGTCTTGTCAAATTGGAATTGAAAGGCTTTACGCAATTTATCAAAATCACTTTGCTTGGTCACCTACTTGTGTTAGTGCATTCATGATTTCAGCACCTTTAGGACATCCGGTGAACTTTTAGAAAATGAGATCACCACATTGTACTGTGATTGTCTTCTCTCTTGTTAATATACCCCTCACGGAATGTAAGCCATCTGAGAAGGACAGAGTCTACTTTAGGAATTTCTCTGAATGACTGAACTCCTTAGAAAACAAGGAGGGAGTAAAAAGTTTATCTTGTGCCAAGACTTCTGACAGTAGGAAAATTCACAACATTGGCAGGTATCCTAAAGGAAGAAAAGAGAGTACTAGGGAAATTACATTATAGTTATTATCTAAAAATCGAAAAGCATAAGAGAATTAAAAATCTCTGGTTTTTCTTTCCTTAAATATCTATCTAATATATCTTCATGTATTTATGTATAAAAGCATGTGTTTATGCATTTAATTGTGATAAAACATACTTAACATAAAATTTGCTTTCTTAACCATTTTTAAGCATATACTTCAGTGGCATTATGTACATTCACATTGTTGTGCAACCATCATCACCATGTCTCCAGAACTCCCTTTATCTTGCAAAACTGAAACTGTACCCAATCAATAACTCCCTTTTCCCCCCATTTCACCAGCCCCTAGCAGCCACCATTCCACTGTCTGTCTTTGTCAATATGACTACTCTAGATTTTTCATGTAAGTGAAATTACATAGTATTTGTCTCTTTCTGGCTGGCTTATTTCACTTAGCATAATGTCCTCAAGGTTCATCCGCATTTTAGCAAGTGTCAGAATTTTCTTCCTTTTTTAAGGCTGAATAACATTATCTTGTATGCATACACCACATTTTGTTTATCCATTCCTCCACCCATCAGTGACACTTAGGTTGTTTCCACCTTTTGGCTCTGGTGAATAATGCTGTTATGAACATGGGTGTACAAGTACCTCTTCAAGACCCTGCTTTCAATTCTTTGGAGTATCCTCCCAGAAGTAGATTGCTAGATCATGTGGTTATTCTTTTTTAAATTTTTGGATGAATCACTATGCTATTTTCCATAGTGACTGCACCATTTTCCCTTTCCACCAACAGTGCTCATTTTATCTGCACCCCCACTAACACTTATTCTCTGTTTTTTTGACAGTAGCCCTCCTAATGAGTGTGAAATGGTATCTCCATGTAGTTTTGATTTGCATTAACCTAATGATTAGTGACATTGAACATCTTTTTATGTTCTTATTGGTCATTTGCATATCTTCTTTGGAGAAATAGCTATCTATTCAGGACCCTTGCTCTCTCTCTCTCTCTTTCTTTCTTTTTTTTTTTTTTTTTTCAGAGCTAGCTGAAGTTTTATTTTGGACCCCTCAAAAAAGCACTTGAATTCTCTTGTAGTTGGAGGCATGGACAAGGGGATCCCCAGGCAGTAAACTCCCTCATGAGTGGGCTGAGGGCTAGGGCTAAGCCTCAGGTGGGTCTCCTGTTCCCTGTGCTACCTGCACAGCGGCCTCCCTCCTGGGATCTGGAGCAGCCGCAGGAGGGGCAGGCTGGGAGGGGCTGCCGCAGCTGTTCACTTGGGAAGGACATCAGACGACTTGGACCTCAGCTTCCCATTGCGGGTCTTGATCTTCTTCACAACCACAGCCCTAGTGGAGCTGGTGCGACTGAAGGAGCTGGAGCCCGCGCCAGGGCCAAAGCTGGAGCCCAAGCCGCACCTGAGGCCGGGGCTTGTGAGTCCCCCATAGGCCGGCTACGCTGAGACCACCTGCGTAGCCGCTGGTGGTCTTCGTTTGGATACTCCTGTTCTGCATCCCAGACTTCACGGCTCTCTTCTCCCACCAGCAGTTTCCTGTAGGTGGCGATCTCGATGTCCAGGGCCAGCTTGACCTTCATCAACTCCTGGTACTCATGCAGCTGCTGCGCCACATCCTGCTTGGTCCGCTGCAGGGCGGCCTCCAGCTTGGACAGCTTGGCGTTGGTATCCTTAATGGCCAGCTCCCCACGCTGTTCGGCACCTGCCTCTGGCCTTTGAGTCCCTCAGTCTCAGCCTGGAGCCGGCTGATGTTCCAATTCCTCTGGAAGATCTGTCTTTGTAAGGCACAGATCATCCCCGTGCTTCCCAGCCAGCGTCTGCAGCTCATCATACCTGATTTGGTACATGCTCTCAGCCTCAGCCCGGCTGCGGCGGGTGATCTCCTTGTACTGCGCTTTGACCTCAGCGATGATTCCGAACACGGCTAGGGAGCGGCTGTTGTCCATGGACAGCACCACAGACGTGTCTGAGACCTGGACTGCAGCTCCCAGATCTCTTCAGACAGCTGCCTGAGGAAGCTGATCTCATCAGTCAGCCCTTCCAGGCAAGACTCCAGCTCTATCTTATTCATGTAAGCTTCATCCATATCCTTCTTGATGAGGACAAATTCATTCTCCACCTCTGTAGGCTTCTTGGTCTCAACCTCCTACTTGCTCTTAAAGTCCTCCACCAGCCTCTGCATGTTGCCAAGCTCCACCTCCAGCTTCAGCTTCTCCTGGCCCAGATTCTCCCGCTGCCGCCTAAGGTTGTTGATGTAGCTCTCAAACATGTTGTCCATGGTGCTCTGAGCCATCTTCTGCTGCTGCAGGAGGCTCCACTTGGTCTCCAGCATCTTGTTCTGTTGCTCCAGGAAACATACCTTGTCTATGAAGGAGGCAAAGTTGTTGTTGAGGGTCTTGATCTGCTCTTTCTCCTGGGTACTTACAGCCTGGATGTTGGGGTCCACCTGCAGGTTAAGGGGTCTCAGCAGGCTCTGGTTGACCAGGACGGCAGTGATGCCTCCCATGTTGCTGGCCCCACCATAGCCTCCACCCAGGCCACCCCAGAAGCTGCTGCTGCCCACTCAGGAGAAGCTTGAGGAGCTGATGAGGACATCGGGCCCAGTCTTGTAGGAGTGGCTGCTGAAGTCCCAGGGGCCGGAGGTGGAAACCTTGTAGGACTTCTGGGTCACCCTTATGGCCATGGTGGAGACAGAGTGGAGGCAGGCGGGCTGAACCAGGTGGAGATTCCAGAGGGAGAGGAGAAGCTGCTACTTGGTTGATCCTTGCTCATTTTTAAATTGAGTTGGTTTTCGTTGTTGAGTTGTAGGAGTTCTTTACATGTCCAAGAAACTAACCCCTTATCAGATATCTGATTTGCCAATATTTTTCTCCCATTCCATGGGTTGCCTTTTCACTCTGTTGATTGTGTCCTTTGATTCACAAAAGTTTTAAATTTTGATGTAATCCAAATTATCAGTTTTTTCTTTTGTTGTATGTGTTTCGGTATCATATCCAAGAAATCATTTCCACCTCCAATATTATGAAACTTCTCTGTTTCTGCTAAGAGTTTTATAGGTTTAGCTTTTACATTTAGGTCTTTGAGTCATTTGAAGTTAATTTTATATAAGATATAAGGTGTCTCAGTCCACTTAGTGTTACTATAACAGAATACCTAAGGCAAGATAATTTACACAGAAAAAAAGGATTATTTAAATCATAATCCTGGTATCCTAGCAAGTTTAAGATTGGGCAGCTGCACCTGGTGAAGGCCTCAGGCTGAAAATAAGAAGTGGGGCAGAGATCACATAGCAAGAAAGTTAGCAAGAGAGAGAAACCAAGGAAGTCAGACTCTGTTTTAACAACCTGCTCTCTCAGGAACTAATTCATTCCCATGGCAGGAGGACTCACTCACCCCCTCAGGAGGGCATTAATCCATTAATGAGGGACTAGTCCCCATGACCCAAACACCTCCCACTAGGCCTCACTTCCCAACACTGCTACGTTGGGGATCACATTTCAATATGAATTCTGGTGGGGACAAATCACATCCAAACGATAACATAGGGTAAGTTTCCAACTTCATTCTTTTGCATGTGGATATTCAGTTTTTGCAACATCTTTTGTTGAAAAGACTGTTCTTTCCCATTGAATGGTTTTGACACCCTTGTTGAAAATCGTTTGACCATATATCCAAGAGTTTATTTCTGGGCTCTCTATTCTGTTCCATTGGTCTATTTATCTGTCTTTATGCCAATACCACAGTTTTAATTCATTTAGTTTTGTAACAAGTTTTGAAATCAGGAAGTGTGAAATGTCCAACTTTCTTCTTTTTTCAGGATTATTTTGGCTATATGTGGTCCCTTATGATTCTATATAATTTTTACTTTATATTTATTTATTTGTTTTTTTGATACCGGGTCTCGCTCTGTCACCCAGGCTGGAGTGCAGTGGCATAATCATGGCTCACTGCAACCTTGAACTCCTGGCCTTGAGAGATCTGTATAAATTTCAAGGTGAATTTTTCTAACTCAATATAAGACAAAAAATTGTCGGGATTTTGATAAAGACTATGTTAGACCTGTAGACGGTTTTGGATAGCATTGACATTTTAGCACGATTAAGTCTTTCAATCATCAGTATATCTTTAAGACTAAGGACAATGGCCATTTTTTTCTAATTTAAAACACTAGAAAGACACTGTGAACATTTTATGCTATTGTTGAGGGAGTGAGATTTTGAATGGTGCTGTTTATTAAAAAACTGAAACGCAACCAGTATAATTGACTAGTCTGGTGAAAATTAATCTGAAGGCCCTTGATACCTTCATAATAGCGAATCTTCAGCATCTAAGAATGTAATGTGTCTCTCTATTTATTCAAGACTTGTCTCTCTAAGAAAAGTTTTACTGATTAATCCACGCATTTTCTACAGATTTGTTAAGTTAGACCATGATATAAATAGGTATGCACACACATATGCATGTACACATGTATTACTATTATAAATTTTTCCCATCATATTTTCTAACTGGACATTGTTTTTCTTGGCATGAGGAAAATTGCATAAATTTCTACTGACTTTAATTCATTTGGGTTTTATAGAGTATAAGAAAATCACATCTGACAATAATGAATATTTTGTTCTCCTATCCTGTAATTACACCCTGTTTCTCGTGGACTGAAGTTTACAGAAATACGTCAGCAAATAATCGTGCTATTAGCAGGCATTATGTACTATTTCTGACTTTTGCTGAAATGCCTGTAATGTTTTATCATTAAATATGATAGAACCTAATGAGTATGATATTACCATATTTTAAAAATATTTTTAGTTTATTATGGGTTTTATTTTTTGATTAAGGATTGGATGTTGAATTTATCAAATACATTTTCTATATTATATCAATCAGGAATCATCCAGGAAAACAGAAGTTACTTCATGTACTCAAGGTATAAAGAGTTTATTATAATAATTATGAGCTTATTCAACTGTTGGAAGGCCTAAAAAAACAAAGGTCAGGGAGTTCAAAACTCAAGAGCTCAGCCTGATACACCAGAGCAGGTAGTTGCCAGAAAGTGTGAATCTCATGTTTGCTTATGTTTATTAGTTTCCAACTGCCTCCAGAGAAGTGGCTTCTTCTCTTGTGCCCTATAAATCTCTCTTTTTGAAATTATTTACTTATATATTTATTTTTTAAATTGTATTTTTATTTTTACATTTTTAGAGACAGGGTCTCACTGTGTTGCCCAGGCTGGAGTGCAGTGGCATGATCATAGCTCACTGTAACCTAAAACTCCTAGGCTCAAGTGATTCTCCTGCCTCAACCTCCTGAGTTGGTAGGACTGCAGGCACGGACCATCAGGTGTGGAATTTTTTTTTTTTTTTTTTTAGAGACAGGGCCTCCCTGTGTTGCCAAGGGTGGTCTCAAACTTCTGGCCTTTAGTGATTCTTCTGCCTAGAACTTGCGAATAGCTGTAGTGTAGCACTCACACTTCAGGTGCATGCCATGGTACCTGGCTATTTATTTATTTATTTATAGAGACAAGGTCTTGCTATGTTGCTCAGGCTAGTCTCAAACACCTGGACGAAAGGGATCCTTTCACCTTGGCCTCTCAAGTGTTGGGATTACAGATGTGAGCTACCGTGCGTGCCTACCCTATATATCTTCTGAGTGCTTCTTTTTTTAAAAAATTATTTTATTAAGCATTATATTCAATGTAAAGGCTTTAACTATTATAATCATCATGATAGAATATTTGTGTGTATGCATAAAAATGTCCATTGAACATGCCTTAAGAGGTATAATTACGTTTTGAAATTTATGCAACATGAGATGTGATTTGAAATTTTAAAAAACCCAAGTAATCAGAAGCTTGAAAAACCCTGTGTTTTAATATGAAGCTATTGCTGATTCTGGAATAACTGTCACATGTATGTCCTTAGTCACACTGGACTTCTCCAGGTTTGACTGGAACGGTATGTGTTCCCCAACATCAATTCTAATGTCCATCTGAACAGTTATTGCTTCAGTTTTGTTAACCTCTGTTTAATCTTAACTAAAGAGTCACCATCCGTAATGCTGCTGCACTTTTCTTCCATTTCTAGCTTTACATGTTCTCAATTCTGTAACCTCAGACAGGAGTCTGGTCCTTTCAGTTACTTTGCCATTTCTCTGCTGGCTCCTTACGTCAATCAGCTAGGTTTGAGCTGCAGGATATTCATGAACCACGTACTTAAGCTGATGGTTGATGTACTTTTTGCAGCAGCCGATCTTTTCCAAAGTCTTACTAATTTCTTTTTTAAGATTATTTATTTATTTATTTTAGAGGCAAGGTCTTGCTCTGTTGCCCAGGTAGTAGTGCAGCGGTGCAATCATACCTCACTGCAGCCTCAAACTCCTGGGCTCAAACAGTCCTCCCACCTTAGCCTCCCAAGTAGCTGGGACTGCAGGCATGAGTCATCCTGTTAACTGCTAATTTTGTTACGGAGTTTTTCAAAAAAACCCTACTCTCTTTTAGAGCAGATTCAATTCCACTTTTGTGCTGGTGCATTTAGTCAACATGGGTTCTCTGATCCATTGAACCTTTGTGCAGTGTTTGGCTGTGAGTGCTTCTCATTGGCAAATTCTAACAAGGAGTGGTAGCCCTTGGCTTCTGCTCCGCAATGCCAGGAGACCAAAAAAAAAAAAAAAAGAGCAAAACTGATGCCCGATGAACAACTATCCAGTCTAATTAGTCTAATTTATTATTTATTGAGATGAACACATAGTTTTTTTAATGTGATGAATTATATTAATAGGTTTCCTAATATCAAGCTATATTTGAACTAAAACCAACCTTATTATTGTTTACTTCATAATGTACTGTCAAATTTATTTAAGCTATTTTTTATTGTTTTATTTAAATTGGATTATTTGTGTTATAAGAGAGTTCTGTAGTTATATTTTATTATGATATCTTCATCTAATATTGCTACCAAAATTACATTTCCCTCAAAAAAGGAATTAGGAAGTTTTCTTTTTTCTGTGATCTTAAGGAATTTAAGTTTATCACACAACAATTACATGACAGTTACTTAATAATTAGAAATAACTCACAAAAACTTCTGAGCCCAATAACATTTTTATCCTAATTTTTCAATTCCATAAGTAAATACTGATTTGTGGTCTTCTTAATTTAACCAATACAGGTATTATAATAGAAAACAATAAACTTTCCAAAGCTGAAAAATGTACATTTGTAATTGCAAGGGTTCAATGTCTGAGTCAGGCTAAATTAATATAAATTACTAATACCTAGATATACTAGAATAAAATTTTAAACTTCAAAAGTAAAAGAAAAAATTATACAGCATGCTGGCCAAATAACAGATTGTTTCAAAAGGAGTAAAAATCAGATTGACTTCTGGCTTGACTACACCATTGAATGAGAAAAAAATGTATCCTTTTAAAAGAAAGTTTTACTATTCAAAACTTCTAAATCCAGCTAGATTGTTGTTTGCATACGAAGGCAACAGAAAGACATTCTCTTATATGTATGACTCAGAAAGTATACCACCCAAATGTTCATTTTTTCCTTAAACTCATGTTCATTAAATATTTTAACATCTAGGAGTTATCAATATAGACATACCTTATGTAAAATGTGATTATTCCCAAAGAAAATTGGGCTGTAGATACAATTGTTAGTTAGAGGGTTAGGGGAACCAAGGAAGAGGAATAAGAGTACTTATATTATGAATAAAAACCCAAATATTCTTAATGAAAAATTCTCAAAGAGGTGCCCAAGCCCCATGAGAGATGAATCAAAATAAACAATAAAAAAGGAGAAATGATAGTAAAAAAGGAATTGGGATGTGTACCGAAGACAGTTCAACAGTAACTTCAATTTAAATAATAGAATTGCTGATGCAAACTTAAGGCAACTGTCAAAAAATTTTGAGATGTGTATTTTCAAATATTTAAGGTAATCATTAATAGAATTTAAAATAGTATAGCAACACAAGGATTAAAAAATTTACAATAGCTATATGAGATTGAATATAAAGGAATCTGGTTTTATGTTTTGTATTATTTACTTATTTTTGTTTTTAATTTTATATTTTCAGTCACAGTCTTATTCTGTGCCAAGGCTGGAGTACAGTGTTGTGAGCTGGGCTCACTGCAGTCTCTGCCTTTTGGGTTCAAGTGATTCTCCTGCCTCAGCCTCCTAAGTAGCTGGGACTACAGGTACTCGTCATCACGCCCAGCTAATTTTTGTATTGTCAGTAGAGACAGGGTTTCACCATGTTGGCCAGTCTGGTCTCAAACTCCTGACCTCAAGTAATCCACTGCTTCGATCTCCCAAAGTGCTGTGATTACAGGCATGAGCCACTGCGCCTGGCCTTCTTTCATATTTTTTAAACACTGTTGGTAAGCAGATAAATCTATAAAATAATTTTATAAAATAATTTGATAACACATTCCAGAATTTTTCAAAATGTATAACTTATGACCAAGTATTTCTACAATTACAATTTTTAAAGAAATAAGCAGATAACATGCACAGGTTTATATATAAGAATGGTCTTTACATTCTTGCTTATGATAGCAAAACTATAGATCTATCATCGTCGTTCTCATCCCTTTGTCTCTTTAGACTGTTTCTCTGAAAACTAATTTTATTTTCTGCAATGTTGCCTCTTCGCTTATGAAGACTTTTTTAAAAACCCATGGCATTTTAAATTTATTAAATCTTCCCTTTTCTCATTCAACCACTTTAAATTTTGTCCTTTTAAAAAAATTACTTCCCATTATCTCAGTTTATAGACTTGCCTCTGATCTTTCCTCTGTTATTTCTTTTTACTATTATTATTATTTTATTTTTGAGACAAAGTTTTGCTTGTTGCCCAGGCTGGAGGGCAGTAGTGCAATCTCAGGTCACTGCAACCTCCACCTCCCGGGTTCAAGCGATTCTCCTGCCTCAGCCTCCTGAGTAGCTGGGATTACAAGTGCCTGCCACCAGGCCCAGCTAATTTTTTGTATTTTAAATAGAGATGAGGTTTTATCATGTTGGCCAGGCTGGTCTCCAACTTCTGACCTCAGGTGATCCACCCTCCTCGGCTTCCCAAAATGCAGGGATTACAGGCGTGAGACACTGCACCTGGTCTCCTCTGTTATTTCATAAAAGCAGGTTATCTGGACTTTTTCCTCAACATGGCTCCATTTTCCCTAAAACTATTAGGTATCTCTTGAGTATTGTGACAGGTCAATGGTACCCTTCCATAGTTTCTAGTATTGATGCCAGGGTTAAACCATTCTTGAATTTCAATAGGAAGATGTTAATTGAGGATTTACACAGCTGTGCTAATGTTGCCATCCTCACCAGGAAATGCTCTTTGAATTGTGCTATATATAGTATTGATAGCAGTGTGATGACTACAGCAGCAGTATGAATAACAGACAAGAGGGATGTCCAGATCTTAGACAGAGGACCTATTTATGAGGAAATAAAAAATATTCTAAGAAAAGAAAAAGAAGTTGAGGGTCCAAACTAAACCTACTTCAATGAAATGGAGAACAGAGGGTAAATTTGAAAAGTATTTAATTGGTACTAAGTACAAACATGGTGGTTTATTTATTTGGGGACTGAGAGAAAAAAAATGACAGAATAGAGAATTCTACACAAATATCTACCTTGGATGATTGGGCTAAGTATAGATTGCTAATTGAGACAGGAAATAGATGATGAAAATCAGAGTTCTGATGTTTGGACAATAATTTCAGTTGGAACTTACAGAGTTTGAGATATTAAAATAAAAGTAGGTGGAAGTGCCAAATAAACAATTCAAAATATGAAACTAGAGCTCAGGTTTGGAGATGGAGACATGGACTTGAGCATTATTGATGGACTGTTGTTAAAACCAGAAAGAAGAGAGGAGAATAGGCTGAGGGTGGAACCCAGAACACCAATACTTAAGAAGTGGTTGGAAGAAAATCTAGTGATAGGACCTGAGAAGGAACAATTTGATAAATAGAATTAGGCTAAGAGAGTGTAGTGTCACAAAAGCCAAATTAGGAGAAAGTTTTAAAAGGAAAGAATAGCCAAAGCATCAAAGGGACCAGAGCCATCACAGGAGGGGATTGAAGAGTGACCATGGGGGATGGTGACTCTGTCATTAGCAATCTTATAGAGAGCTGGATCACTGGACTGTCAGATGGAATCTGTTTGAATGTTGTGGTGGCTTTGTAAGTTAGAAAAAGCTGAACAAGCTTGGCTGAAAAGGGAAAGAAAGACATGTCTTTTAATTACCTATGAAATATTTTCCTGCCTTTTTTTCAACTTTATGTAAATATTAAAGTAAAAATTCAGGAAAGTGTGCAAATCTCAAATGTGCAAGTCAGCGAATACTCACAAAGTGAATACACTCATGTACACTCCTGTAACCAACACACACACAGTCAAGAAACAAACTGCCAGACTCTCAGAAGTCTCTTTTGTGATCCTTTCTTTCACTACACATCCCCCATCTCTACCAAGAGTAACCATTATCTTGACTTTTAACACCATAAATCAACCTGTTGTCTCTGTACTTCGCAGTCTTTTGAAAGAAAATTTAGCTAACACAATTCAATATTTTTTCAACCACTTAAGATCATTATTATGAATAGTAATTACAGGATGAGGCAGTAATAGCCTTATTGGCCTTGTATTCCTAGATCCTGGCAGAGGACCTGAAGTGTAATGGATGCTACCAAATTAGTTGAGTGAAAGAATGGATCTTTATAATCCATTCCCATGCTATTAATCTTGCTACTTCACACTTTTTTTCATAAGACCCTCTCAAGGCCATTGCAAGTGCTTTGCAAAGATTTAAAAAACCAGCTAAAGAATTCACTTTCTCCTACAGTATGTAGATATTGACAACAAAAATGCTATACCAAAAAAAAAAAAAAAGAATTAATACTGTTCATTTATATCTGAGAGATGATTTTTAGCTTGACGTTTCCTTCAGCACTTTTATCACATCTAGTTCTTAATATCTAGTGCTGTTCAGGACGGCCTCTTAACAACATTCCTGAATTGTCAATTCTGCAATTAATTAGCAAAATCCCTGACTCATTTTTCTCTTCTAGGCTCTTGTATAGCTTTAAAACATGCAGTTGTTCTTACCAATGGCAAGATCCTTAAGAACTAGAACTTATTTTATTCCTTAAATCATGGAGATACACCCTAAAATCATATATCTCTGTATGCAACTCCAAAACATTTGTATATTTTTGTTATAAAATAAATTCATTTGTAGTGAAAACCAGCTGAGTGGAAATCTAATTAAAAATCAACTGTCATTGATTTCATGACTCTGTTAATTGTCTGCCATTCCTTCCACATATTCTGCATTCTATTTAATTTGCTCTGATACCATTACAATATTATCCTCAAGGAAACTTACAGGGATTCAAACATTTAAGATTAAAACCATAAGTGAAAACTGCTTCTTTGCCCATACTCTCCATGCATGTTCCTAACAAAAGCAAAGATTAAATCAAATCCTTTCTTGCATTTGGATAGCGCATTTAACTCACTCTGCCAGAACAATATGTCCATTATGACAAAGTACCACAATTACTTCTATGAAGGGGTATAGAGATAGAAACGCTTTGTTTCTTTTTTCTCTTCAGAAAAAGAAACCAATTTTTTTTTCGTAACACCTAGATTGTGTGGTTATATGAAAAGTTAATTTGTAAATATAAGGGGCTCTGTTATCAAAAAGAAAGTAAAATACTGTTGTTATAAAGTGTGATTTTTACTATAATGAGCTATAAAGAGCAATAAAATGCAGATATGAAATATTCCACAGCTCTAGGAAGACTAAACTTTTTGAATCATAAATATTTTATATGGGAGAATACCAACTGATAGTCCTAGGTATTCTAAAGTAGAGCATGTATAATTTAAATCCCATCTGATTTATATAGAAAATAGATATAACTAATGATCAAAGCAAATGTAAAAGCACAAAATTCAAGAAATATAAAAAGGGAAAGGACAGAAAAAGCAATTTTACCAGAAAGCCTGGCCTCAGGATAGTTATTGACTTAAGAAAAAAAAAATTAGCCTTGACCTTCTTCATAGCCAAGCCAAAAGATACATGGGTTTTTTTTAGTTACACGGGCTTTTTAAATATAATAAAAAGAATCATACTAGTTAGGAAAACTTCTTCCTAGAATTAAACTCCAAAATAGGTTAGTCATATGAATCTTCATATTTAGCAAACCAAACAAAATAATAGTTATTTTTAAAAATAAATATAAAAGCTTCAGAAATATTAAGGGCATTATGGAAGTTTATTTCACAGTATCTCAATATAAGTTGTGGTACTTTCAAGGCAAATATAAACTTTATTAATTGGGTTTTCATTGTTTCAAATTAGTTTTAAAATACATTCAATATTTTTAAACATCTTTACATTTGCAAAGCTTTTTTTAAGAAGCAAAAATTCAAAGGTAAGGGGAGCTAAGAAGAAAAAAACAAGGAATTGATGTTAATATTTACTGAACAACTTCTCAGGTTGAGCAATGCTACATTAGTCACACAGCAATTCACTTGTGTTGACTGCAACATCTTTGTATTATATTTTTGGTTACCTTTTTCTGCATTTATGAGGTATGAAGAAACTGAGTAAAAAATTATTCTAAATGTGTAAGAATCTGTACAGCAAAAATAAGGCCTGAGTTTCTTAACCTTAGTCTCCTAGTTTTTTCATAGAACAGCCTTTTGGTCTCTTCGAATATGTGGTTTTACATTATAATAATTTCAAACGTTTTTATCAACACAACAAGCATTTAACATTTACAACATGGGCAAAATACTAAATATTTCTTTCTGGACAAATAGAGACCTATATGTAATTATTCAACATTTTCCTCTTTTATTCAAATTATTCCTTTCTTAGGAAACAGTTTTATACATAAATTTTAAAACTATTTTTGTGAAAAAATTTTATTAATGAAATAAGGTATAGAAGATGGAATGTTTTCTTCCTTACATAACGTTTTTTATTTCCTTATGGTCTAGTTGTTTCATCATATATTTTCTAAACGTTTACTTTCATCGCAAGCTACTACAACAGAATTTAAAAATGCAAGATTCTTAAGCCCAAAACTTTGCAGAAGAATGAGAAATGGTACTTATTAACTACCTACAGTGCTGCAAACTTCTGGCAATTAATTTCAATTAAGTTATTTACAAGGTGCGCCACTGCTAACTTTGTGCCCAGATGTTTCAGTTGGCAACATGTGATGGCCACCAATGTAGTCAATTTCAGGAACAATCACTCATTGATGGAATTTTCACACTGAATTCACAGCACCTTCATAACATTAGTACATGATGTCATCAGCCTTTGCCTCATCATAACCGTAAAAATGCCAATACGAGTTGCAACAAATTACTCCGAGCAATTTCTGAGTTCTAGAGATGTTGTAGTGAACACCTGGGCTGGCTCAGAATCTAGCAGCTTTCAAAGTTTCGTTACTAGATGTTTGTGGAACAACTTATGCATGTATGGAAAACATACTTTTTTTTTCATTTGCATGAACGATTACCAGACCTTTGGAAGTAGTGGAAACACATGTCTTATGAAAAAATAAAGTTAATAAGAGTTTATTAGGGAAATATTTTTATTAAAATCAGCATGGTTGGTCTTAAATATTGTGAATTGGACTGCAGAATCATGCTTCTATGCAATTATTTGTTTATATAGTAAAGCACGTCTTCACAAATTATTGTGATCATAACTTTCTTGGGTGTATAAAAGAACTTATGAAAGTTTTAATAATATTAAAATTTTTAAACCAGCTTTTAAAGTATCTGATCTTATTTAATAATTTTGTATATTTTCAGAATAATATTTATTTTATAATTATGTCTTTCTTTTCTTGACTATTCTACATCCTCTTCAAAAAGACAAGGACTATTTAAAATTGCCTCTATGTTTCTTTTTACCATTAATATAACATAATATTAACTTTTACTTCATTTTACGAAAATTGCACTTCATGACTCGGATAATAAATGTTTTTGGAAAAACACTTCCCCATGTCATTTCAAAATATATTCTCCATCCATAATGAAAATAAGAATTAGAAGAAAATAATTGCTAATTTTTAAATTTATTTCTTGGGGTAGTCTTATTTTTAATTTAAGAAAAATAACTTAAGCATGATTCTTAGTTTTTTAATTAAGTGAAATGCTAGTCCTATGAAAATAAACAGGCCTGCCCTTGTTAAAACTATTGTTCCCATTGAAATTTATTTTATTTTATATAAGGAGGTGAACTGGACCACATTTTCCTCCTTCTAGGCAACTGAAAAAAGTTGTTAAAACTATTAACAGCTGTAAAGTAACTGTTAGATTTTTAGTGGTTTCATTTAGTTCAAAAGAACTCTAAATTTATCCAGGTGTTAAAGTTTTGTTAAGTCCCAGGTAAAATCAAAGGATATTCCAGTAGATATGCATTTTAAAATTTGATGAATACATTATGTTCATAAAGTCCAAAGTATAAGAATATATTTCTGTTGCTTACTAAATGGACAGGTAAGTGAATATTAAAACAAAACAAAAAACCCCACAAATACTCCTGTCTTAAGAAGCAACACCTTTACTGATAATTGAGAATTACACATACCGTTAAAACAGACCTGTTCACTACCAAGGTATAAGCTGAAGTGCCCAAAGCAAACACACATTAGTAGACGGGATGGTAAAATTGGAGTGAAAAACCTCTTTGCAGCTTTAGCACTTACGAGCTGGATACACATCTCCGTTTGCACGGTTAGAAAGCTCACAGCAACCCTGGGGTGCTGCCCTGATGATTTAGTTCACCTTTTCTTCTTCATACTTCCAGGAATCCTTCCACATCTCCAGGGAGCCATTATGAGTTGCCGAGTGGCATTGCACATTGAGGAGTCCATATTTTCTCATTCCTTGTTTGTTATAAGACTTGGACCCAAGAGAGTGTGAAAGAATGCCAGTGAATGTAGTCGCCTGTGTTTTGTTAAGAAAATGTAAATGTCTTACTGTTGGATTTTTTACCAGAAATGATCCTGAAAGTTTAATATTGACCCAAAGGCAAACTAACAGAGTACTTCTTAGGTGTCTATGTTAAAAAGGAGCTGAAATTTGTTTTCAGTGCTTGGGACATTTTTACACTCCCATTAAATAAAATAAATAATCACAAAGGAAATTAAACCACAAAGGAAATATGTTAAATCCATGTTAAGCGTCTGACCTAAATATATAAAACAAAGGAAATGCATGGCTGTGGTTAGAATTTGGTCTTTAAGGCTTTGCATTTACAGCACATAGCAACATGGTAACAACATGTTAGGGAGATTCTTAAGCTGAATTTATTCAAAGCAACATACTTGGAAGAGGAGTGAAAGGTTCCATAGAATTATCCCAATGTTTTATTCATTTGAGATAAAACTGTTAGTTTTTTAAAAAGTGTTAGGATTGTTGCCAATTTGAGAATGCTTACTAATTATATTTTATATCTTTTCTATATGCAAATAAAATTTCCACCAATAAAAGTTGAACATCCATGGTTAGTGTCAAAAGACAAAATTATAACAAACATAGTTCAAATTTGTTTTAATTTGCAGTTCTAGAATCAGGCAATACTTCCTTGTATAAAATGGAATGAGCGTTCCAATGAGCTGAGCAGGAGAGTAGTTTGGGTTTACGGGCAGAAAACAGCTTAAGAAAGCAGAAACAGAACAAAAAGGGATTGATCATTTCAGTTACTTTCCTTGTAATGGTTAAAGCAGCGGGGACTTCCTTATCATGCCAGCTAAAATGGGCCTCTTTGGGGATTTAGCTGTTAAATCTCTCTCTCCTGGTTTTTCAGAAGATCAGATAAACAACTTAGTTTTGGCTTGATGGTGTGGAACTTCAGCATCAGTAACTCCAGTTTACTTTGGTCTCTTAGGCCTAATGCAGGAGCTCAGTCCAAACCAATGGCCTCCTGTAAATTTTATTTGATATTAGTGCAAGACACGCATGTCAGTACCTTGTGAAGCTCTTGCCTCCACAGGCAATCTGTTCAAAATGAAGGCATGTTGTGCCTGCTCCAAAGAGCTAATGGAGAAGGAAAGTTCTGCTATCCCTTGGCATGAATCTCAGAGAAATTTAAAATGTGTCTTGGGAAGTTTGTTTTTGTTGAAATTGTACTTTAACGATAGTTTAAAGTTTTCTAACTCTTTGCAAAGTGTTTTATATGAATTTTCTAATTTAATTGCATATCAGTTTTTCTCCGTAGATTCAGATGAGCTGATTATTTTGGGAGGATTTAGTACCAAAAACAACTAGGAAAATTACACCTAGAATAGAAGAAAGGAAAATTGAGTTCTTCGCTTGAGTTCTTATTGATATCATTATTAAATTTGGTCCTTATTCAAAGGTACCCTTAGGAACAGCATCAAAGTAAGCAGGAGTCTAATGGTTTAATGCGATGTGTATGGAATTGGAGAGTTATCCTATGTAGAAAGAAGCCACAATGCTAGATGGTGATTGTGATGTCTCACTGGGTTATGCTGAGCAGGAGAGTCTGGCTTTATGGGCAGAAAATAGCTGAAGTTATGTGGTAGCATACACTCACAAACCTTCACTCAACAGCTGTTAAAGTCTTGAGAGACAACCCATACAGCACCTCAGGGACAAAATTAGACTTGGGAGTTTTCTGTTCCTTAATTAAATTTAAACTGCTTTCTGCAGTGACAGGGCTCCAATTAGAAGACAAGTTCAAAGAAAAATCTACCATAGTTACCTGTGGCTATATCATAAGCTTTAATGCCGCCCAGGGTTTGGAGAGTACAGTCTTAAGTGAGCCTTCTGGATCTACCTTAACAGTGACAAATTTAATTCATATAAATCATGAAGCCCAGAGGGAAAGTTTCTTTTCTTTGTTGTGTTTATTCCTGAGTGGTCTAATCCACATATATGAATCACACATAAATGCAGTGCTTTCTTGGGAAGACTGTTTCTCTTTGTTCAACATGAAGTGTACTTCCCACAAAAGCCATCCACAAAAGCTGGTTCTTAGATTTTCACACACTCCAACAAATATAACCAAAAAATGCTAACATGCTATAAGCATTTCTATATATTTAATGTACTCAAATAGTACTGAAGATACTAGGGAAAAAAATGCACTTTGTGGGCTCTTCATGAGGCTTCTAAATTCTCAATGTCTTGAACCTTTTCAAAGCAGAATGCATAATGATTTCTTCAAAATGTCACTTACAATTTGTTCCCCTTTCTCACTACATAAAATTGGTAGAGACCATCCATTTTAAGTCAGCATTTTCAGAAAGGATCAACTGAAACTTGAACAGGCAGAAGGAAAAATGTTTCCACTTCTGCTAGACTTAAAAGAAGTTGGGCATCTTTTTGTATTTTTCTTATTAGCATTGTAATATAAAACATCTGTAATAATTTAGTGAATTAAATACATTAAAACAACAAATAAAAGAAGCTTTAATGAATAAAATACAGAAGACCCCATATGGCTGCCTATTCCCTTCTTGACAAGAGGCACAGTCAAGTAGCTACAGCCATGAGTAACTGCTGGAAGGCAATAAACCCATGAACAGGATTGGGAGCTGCTGTGTGCTATTATGAAAACCAGCTTTTATTTATTTTGCCACCTTTGTAACAGCCCATTAGATCCTGCCATTTCTAACCGATTTTCTTATTCTCTGTGGAAACAGTAGTTTCATGACTTATTTCTGTATAGTTCTTGTCTAACACTTTTTCTCTTACTTGTCAGCTCTCTTTTCTATGTTTCTTTTCATCTCCAGAACTACCCCCTTTATCCAAACCATTATCTCCTGCTTAGAGTACTGCAAAGGTTTTAAGATCATATCTTTCTCTTCAATCAAGTTTAACCATTATATGACGGTCAAATATCTTTTTTCAAGTGACTCAAATAACTCTTGAAACCAAGAACTTAAAGTAACAGACAACTGCTTAATGGGGAAAATTTTAATTCTCTCGCCTAGTACTTACGGGTCTCAATCACTTGGTCCTTCTGAAACTATCCATTTTCCCTATTGCAATTCCACCAACAGTCTTTAAGTGTCATATAGGACAATTTCTATTACATCCCTATTTCACACACCCACATTTATGGCTCACTTCTCTTTGCTTTTGCACATACTGGTCTTCCAAGAATGAATGCCCACTTCTTTATGGCAATTTACATCCAAGGGCTACAAATTCAAATGTAGTCAGGGAACAGGCAAGTGATATACTCAGCATAGAGTAAATGATGGAGTAAAACACTGCATAGTGGTACCAAGGATGGCTAAACTGGAAAAGGCATGTTTCATGTACAGGCATTCAAATATAAGTTGTTTTTTAAAACATCATGCTGACCTAACAAAACATGGGCCATAAATTTGCAGCCTCTGAAGTATAATTACTATAATCTTCCTTAAGACCTGTTAAAAATTTACCTTCTTGAGAAAATCTTTCTGAAGATTTCTATTCTTTGTCCATATTTTCCATTTCTTCAGTAATCAATATGCAGTGTGGCTTTCATTTTGGGAAAGCAAGGGTCATGTATTTTGATTCTTTTGTCCTTGTGTTCTAAAGATAATCTCCCTTCACTTACATACTTAAAATCACGCTAGTTAAGCATAAGAAATCCCTATCAAAGCCATATGCAGAAGAATGAAACTGAACTCATATCTCTCACCACATACAAAAATTAACTCAAGAAGGATCAAAGACTTAAATGTAAGACCTGAAACTATAAAGATCCTAGAAGAAAATCTAGGAGAAACACTTCTGGACATTGGCCTAGGCAAAGAATTTATGACCAAGTCCTCAAAAGCAAATGCAATAAAAACAAAAAGAGACAATGGGACTTAATTAAATTAAAAAACCTTTACACAGCCAAAGAAACAATTACAAGTAAACAGATAATCTACAGAATGGGAAAAAATATTTGCAAACTATGCATCTGATGAAGGGCTAACATCCAGCATCTACAAGGAATTCAACTTCACAGGAAAAAACAAACAACCCCATTAAAAACTGGGCAAAGAACATGAACAGACATTTCTCGAAAGAAGAAATGCAAGCAGCCAACAAACACATGAAAAAAATGTCCAATATCACTATCATCAGAGAAATGCAAATTAAAACCACACTGAGATATCATCTTATACCAGTCAGAATGGCTATTATTAAGAAGGCAGAAAAACAACAGATGTTGGCATGGATACAGAAAAAAGGGAATGCTTATACACTATTGGTGGGAATGTTAATTAGTTAAACATCTATGGACAACAGTATGATTTCTCAAAAAACTAAAAAATAGAACTACCATTGGACTCAGAAATCTCACTATTGGGCATGTGCCCCAAGGAAAAGAAGCATAAAAAGGACACCTGCACAAACACATTCATCACAGCACTATTTACAATAGCAAAGTCATGGAACAAACCCAAGTGTCCATCAATGGTTGACCAAATAAAAACAATGTCATATATATACACCAAGGAATATTACTCAGTAATAAAACAGAATGAAATTGTATCTTTTGCAGCAACATGGATGGAGTGTGAAGTCATTATCCTAAGTGAACTCACTCAGACACACAAACCAAATACTGCATGTTCTCACTGGTAAGTGGAAGCTAAACAATAAGCACACGTGGACGTAATGATTGAAATATCAGACACTGGGAACTCCAAAGGAGGAGAGGATGGGAGGTGGGTGAGGGTTGAAAAAATGCCTATTAGGTTCAATGTTCAGGTGATGGATATGCTAAAATCCCAGACTTCACCACTACACAATATATGTGTGTAAGAAATATGCACCTGTAACTCCCAAATCTATGTATTAAAAAAAGAAAAACAAATCCCTATCAAAATTTGAATGGCATTATTCACAGAAATAGAACAAACAATCTTAAAATTTATATGAAACCACAAAACAAAATCCCAAAGCAATACTGAGAAAGAAAAAGTCAGAGGCATTATGCTTGCTGATTAAAAATACATTACAAAGCTACAGTAATCAGAACAGCATGATACTAGCATAAAGGCAGAAACATAGACCAATGGAACAAAATAGAGAGCCCAGAAATATATCCAAACTTATATGGCCAACTTATTTTCAACAGAAGCACCAAAAGGACACAATGAAGGAAGGATAGTATCTTTAATAAATATTTGCTGCAGGTACTGGGAAAACTGGATCTCCACATGCAAAAAAAAAAAAAATGAAATTGGATCCTCGTCACAAAAATCAACTCAAAATGAAAAAAAGACCTAAATGTAAGACCTGAAACCATAAAATTTCTAGAAGAGAACATAGGGAAAAGCTCCTTAATATCGGCCACAGGGGAAAAGCTCCTCAACATTGACCTTGGCAATAGTTTTTAGATATCACACCAAAAGCTTAGGCTACAAAAACAAAAATAAATAAATGAGACTACATCAAACTAAAACACTTCTGCATAGCAAACAATCAACAAAGTGGAACAGCAACTTACAAACTGGGAAAAATATTTGCAAACTACGTATCTGATAAGGGGTTAATATCTAAAATTTATAAAACCCTCTAACAACTCAACAGCAGAAAAACATCGGATTAAAAAGTGGGGAAAACTTGAACAGATATTCCTCCAAAGAAGACATAAAAATGGCCAACAGGTATACAAAAGGTGTTCAATATCCACTTAGTATCAGGGAAATGCAAATCAAAACTACTATGAGATATCACCTCACATGCATAAGGATGGCTATTATCAAAAAGACAAGAGATAACAAATGTCGGTGAGGATGTGGAGAAAAGGGAACCCTGTTACATTGTTGGTAGGAATGTAGATTGGTACAGCCATTATGGGAAAGAATATGGAGGTTCTTAAAGAAATTAAAAATAGAACTACCGTGGGACCCAGCAGTCCCTTTTCTGGGTATATACCCAAAGGAGGTGAAATCACCATCTTTTAAGATGCTCATTACAACATTATTCACAATAACCAAGATATGAAAACAATCTAAATGCCCATTGACAGACAAACGGATAAAGAAAATGCTACACACACACACACACACACACACACACACACAAACACACACACACATTTATGGAATGTTATTCAGAATAAGATCCTGCCATTTACCACAATATGAATGTACTTAGGGACATTATACTAAATGAAATAAGCCAAATACAGAATATTTCATGATCTTACTTAAATGTGAAATTTTTTTAAAAAAGAGCTCAGATACACAGAAATGGAAAATTAAACAGCAGTTACCACTAGCGGGGTTGCAGGGAGAGGAAATGGAGAAACATAAGTCAAAGGATACAAAATAGCAGATATGAAGGATGGACAGGTTTAAAGATCTAATGCACAGGAATAAAGTTAATCAAATTTTGTTTTGGGTTGGATTTCTGTTAAATAAGTAGCTTTTAGCTGCTCTTGTCACAAAAAAGGTAACTATGTGAGATGATCGATATGCTAACCTGCTCCACTAAAGTAACCATTTTACTATCTATATGTATCTCATAACAACATGAAAAACTCAAATATACACAATAAAATTTATTTTTAAAAAAGAAGGAATTGCTACTGCCAGGCTAAGATCTTCTGAAAAGAATGTCTCTTTAACTTACATGCAGCATTATCTTCTATTTCTCAGAAAGAAATGAATAGGAAGTAAGAGAAAGGGATTTAGAGTGTGTAAAAAGAAGCTGACTGGTATTTCCTACAGCTTGCTTAATGATGATAAACCTATTGTCAAGAAAGATAAATCATGTAGTGAAAAGAGAAGTGCATTAGGAATTCTCCCTTATAACCTTGGCCTATAGAATAGTGTGTTTGGGATGAGGAGTGGGGGCAAAGGGGGAGTAGCTTTTCTAATGGACACATTTTAGAATATCTGCTTGGCCTACAACGATCCCCTTGACTATTTCCTCTTCCAGCTACAGAGATACATGCCTGGAAGCCATGTTAGGCAATGTGATTGTAGTTTTGGACCACAGCTGACTGGACTCTGAGAGGACATCCAATCCAAACTGGAAAGTGCCTTTGCAAAATCATGACAGTAAGAAAAATCTGACATAGCTGACTCTATCTTGCTTCTAACCACAAAACAGGCCTTGTTAATTCCTGGGTGTAGGTCAAGCTAACTTTTGGGAGGAATTCAGTTTATAGTTTAACCTTGCAGCAAAGAAGATAATAGCCCTTCCCAAAAACTACTCCCTCCTTGCTTGAGAATTGAAACCACATTTGTAAAACTAACAAATTAGTCACAAGATTAGAAATTACGGCTCGAGTCATGTAGGCAGAGGTCACAGGAATCATAACCTCCAATTGCACCTACAGATAACATCACTAATGTAAAATCTAAGGTTAGGGTTAGAGATATTTTTCAGACTCTGCTTTCTGATGCACTGCTGGTGCCATCTGGACTCGTAAACTGGCTCAATTGGTCCTGTGATCCCACCCAGGAACTGAAGACTGCAAGGAAACAGCTTTTATCCCTTATGATTTCATCACCAGCCCAACCAATTAACATTACTGATTCCCTAGCCCCTTGCCTACCAAATTATTATTAAAATAACTCTAATCTCTCAATTTTCAGGGAGAATGATTTGAGTAATCAACTCCCATCTTGCACGTTGTTTAGCACTGCATTAACTAAATTCTTGCACTATGGCAATACCACTGTCTCAGTGAACCAGCTGCATCTGTGCAGCAGGCAAGAAGCATCCATTAGGCTTACAAACTGAACCATTGTCTTTCCCTCAGGGGTTTGGAACTGTGGTTGGAGAGAAGGAGATTCAGTATGTTATGCTTTGGGCATATTTAATGTTGTAGCATATAAAGTAGGGCTATATTCTGCCTTTTCAACTAAGACACAGAGGAAGCAGGATTGAAGAAACACAGAAGAATGAAGGAGAGATGAGAAATGAGAGAGAATCTGCCTGGTTTCAAGACAGCCTTCCCGTTGCTAGTTCCAGTCATTCTGTTTTTAGTTATAGCAAAAAGCAGCCTTAGTCTTCAAGATTCTTCTCTGTCTTCAAACTCTGTGAAGATACACATTCACGTTTTCTCATCTGTAAACTGGAGGCTGGGAGTGGGAAAAGCAGGTAACAGAGTACTTCATTTGTGGGACTCAAAAAACCATGTAGTCAGACAAAACTGTTTGCAAAAGCTGTATTTTCTGGAATAGAAGGTAGAATTCAACGTAATGACATACACCTTACTTTCCACCTAAGGTGATGTTATAGAGTTCAGAAAAACAGTTTTTTAGAGCTGTGAAGATTGCTAAGGTAATATCTGAAATAGGTTTTAAATTTCTCTAATGTGAGAACCATATGCATTCGAATCACTTTATGCATTGCATTTTTTTCTACATATGTAAGGAAACAGAGAAGTTCAGGTATGTTAGTACATAATTCTCATGATATCACCTCTAACACGTTCAACTTTGTTCAAATAAGTGCATGTTGAATAGCTTTAAAATTTAATGCTTGAGGCTGGGCGCGGTGGCTCACGCCTATAATCCCAGCACTTTGGGAGGCCGAGGCAGGTGGATCACCTGAGATCTGGAGTTTGAGAGCAGCCTGGCCAACACAGCAAAACCCTGTCTCTACTAAAAATACAAAAATTAGCTGGGTGTGATGGCAGGCACCTGTAATCCCAGCTAATCAGGAGGCTGAGGCAGGGAGAATCACTTGAACCCAGGAGGCGGAGGTTGGAGTGAGCGGAGATTGCACCATTGCACTCCAGCCTGGGCAATAGAGCGAGACTCCATCTCAAAAAAAAAAAACAAAAAACTGATGCTTGATCCATCTAATAAACTTAGTAAAGAGAAAATAATACAAACTAATATGGTGTGTGTTACACTCTTACACATTGAGCTGAGTAGATTTCATTTCACTGAGTGATTTTCCTTTCTTTCTAGTTGTTGGCTTTACTCCACATACTTTTCTGTGTAAATAGAATAAAATCTTATTGTAGGACAAAAGGCTGCTAACATAGAAGTTGGTCTACTATAGATCGAACTGTGCTCCTGGAAACACAACTACAGATGAGAAAAACCTAAGATAAAATAATTATCCTCCAAAGTGGATGTTTATAGCAGTCTCCCAAATCAGCACACCTCTATGGAATAGAGCCTCTCTCTTTTATTTTAGAGAAAAATGTTTCCTTTCTTAAAAACAAAGAAAGAGAAGAAGGAGGAAGAGGAAGAGGAAGAGGAGGGGGAAGAAGGAAAAGAAAAAGGAGAAGAAGAAAGAGGAAGAGGAGGAGAAGAAAAAAGGACAATGAGGAGATCTCCTTCTTCTTTTATTCATACTCAAACTTCTTGAAAAAAGTAATCCACCCTGATGTTGTTACTCCCTCCCTTCCTTTTCGATCTTGATTCTATTGCAATCTGGCTTCTTCCTCATTTGCTCCCAAAACATTGTTTTTGTGATGGCTTCCAAAGACTTTCTGGCTTTAAAATCTAATGAGCACTTTTCAGTTATTATCTCAACCTATTTTTGAAAATTTTAAAAACGTTTACCAAGCCCATTTGAAACGTTTGCCTTTATGTGGCAATTACTTTATCTTCTTCCTCTATTTGCTCCATCTTCTTCTCCTTCCTTACGTTCTTATTCTACATTAGTTTCTTTTATGCTCTGAATTTTCTCCAAGATAAGATTTTGTCCTTACACTTGTTTTTTCTCTTTCTTTTCTTTTGCTTGCTTTTCTTTTTTTTTTTCTTTCTTTCTCTTTCCTTCCTTCCTTCCCTTTCATTTCTCTCTTTCTCTCTCTCTCTATCTCTCTCTTTCTTTCCTTCTTTCTTTCTTTTCTTTCTTTTGATTGAGATGTGGTCAGGCTCTGTCACCCAGGCTGATGTGTAATTCCTGAGCTCAGTGTCTTCCTGCCTCAGCCTCCTGAGTAGCTAGAACTACAAGCATGTGCCACAACACCTGGTGTATTACTCCAGTTTCTTACTGCTATGAAGAAATACCTGAGTCTGGGTACTTTATAAAGAAAAAGGGGTTTAATGGACTCACAGTTCCACGTGGCTGGGGAGGCCTCACAATCATGGTGGAAAGCGAAGGAGGAGCAAGAGCACAACTTACATGGCGGCAGGCAAGAGAGTGTATTCTGGGAAACTGACCTTTATTAAACCGTCAGATCTCATGAGACTTATTTACTATCATGAGAACATGGGAAAAACCTGCCCCCATGATTCAATTATCTCCCACCAGGTCCTCCCACAACATGTAAGGATTATGGGAGCTACAATTCAAGATGAGATTTGGGTGGGTACACAGCCATATCGTATCACCTGGCTACTTAAAAAAAATTTTTTTTTTTGTAGAGACAGGGTCTCACTATTTAACTCAGGCTAGTCTTGAACTCCTGGCTTCAAGAGATCCTCTGCCTCTACCTCCCAAAGTGCTGGGACTTGCACTTACTATTTTCTTCTATACACTCTCCCAGGGTAATCTCACCCACTCCTATAATATTAAGTGCCATATATTTATGACTCTTGACTTCTTATCTTTAGTATAAATCCCTCTATTGAACTTCAGACTTGTGTTCCTGGACTCCTAATAGATATCCTGCTAAATCTATCACAAAAGCCTTAAACTTCAAATATCCAAAATTAAATTTTCTTTTGTCATCTTTCCCATCCAACTTCCTTTCATTTAATTATATCTTAGTGTCCAGTTCAGAAACGTTAGAATCACTTCCTGTTCCTTACTCACATATCCAATCCGTCATTAAGTCTCAGTGACTCCATGGATATATACAGAATCCACTCCAGGACCACTGCTTCTGTCTCATTTCCAAGCCTCATCATTTCTTGCCTGTTCTGCTTCGGTAGTCACCTACTAGCTCTCACTGCCTGCAGGCTTTCCTACCTTTTTTTCCTCTTGAATCTGTAGCCTACATTTTTGCTTCTGGTATCTAAAGCACAAAACTACTTATGGTACTTTTCTGTGTAACACCTTTCAGTGACTTACAACAACCATAAGAGAAAACATCACTTCCTTTCATTGATGAACACAAGCAGCCCTTCATGATCGGGCTCCTTCCTCCCCCGGTAATTTTATCTCCCTGTTTTGCCTTACTGCCTTTCTGAACCACTACCTAGATTCAGCTTCAACTATCTTCTTGCAAACCTACCATCCTAGTTCACATTTCAGTGTCGTTGGACAGGCTGGTGCATTTGCCTGAAATGTTTCCCCTGTTGTGCACCTGGCAAATTCCTGCTCAATCTTTGAAGATTCCATAAACATCACCCCTAATGTGCATCTTCTTATGACCGTTCTCATTCATGAGCATGGAGGTGCAATGTCTCTATTAGCATTTTTCTCACTGTGATAGTTTATAACATGAGGGGGCCTCAGTCAATCCTAGAGGTCCCAAAGGGTAGCAAACATGTCTTATTCATCTTCATTTCAGTGCTGTAATTATACTTAGTGCATAATATGTGCTCAATGCATGTTGGTTGAATGAATAACAAATGAATTAAAAAAATGAATAGAGACAGAGAATAGCTGAATGAAGGTGTTTGGTACTTCTTTCCTGTGCCATTTGGACTGCATATAATATTATGCAAACATTTTCTTAAATCTCTTAAAAACTAAGTTTCAGAGAAACACAGAACTGCATCACAAAACAACAGTTCAAAAACCAAACACCTTCATAATGAAAGAAATGGTTACTTAAGACAAGTATCTGAACTAATTTAAAAGAGAAATGTTTGCCTGTTGTTACTAACTGATGAAATAAGAGCAATTAGGTCTGGCTTTCTCATTGTTAATTCTTCCATTAGAAATATTTGGAAAATAGTAACCAATCTTACAGCCTGTGGGGTCAATTCTGCCCAGTGAACAAAACATGGACGTGTGCGTCACCATCTACCTTGCAAAATCCTCTAGCAGGCCTGCATCTACATGCACGTCGCTGATTTTATAAGATCCTGTACGTGACAATACACACATCAGCAGTAAGTCTAGACTACGAGGTCATATTCAGAAACTTATGACTTCAACAGGGGTGGAGATTGTGGGGGAACAGAGCCTAGATTGGGTGAACTTCTAAACAGAAAAGGCATTTGTATGCTTGTGCAAAAAAGGAACAAGGAAAGAAACATATTAACAAAAGAATGACTTGTCATAATTCTGGGAACTATTGGAGCAAAGAATTATGAATTTAAGCAATCCAATACCTGGATAATTGTAATGACTGATATAGCTTTTCAGGAAGAAGATTTCTACTAATTCTTGGATAAGAATGGGGTGAAGAATAACAATCAAAAGTGCAGATTAAGATCAGTTTGCAAAAGAAATTTCCATCTAAATTAAGAAAATTCTTTCTTTGGACAACATGTGTTGTCAGATTGTAAAAACAGTGACAAGCCAGAAGAATATTTCTTTGAATAGGAAGCAGAAATAAGAGAACGTCCATGAGCCACAGGCCTGGCCAGAATCTTTCTTTCTTAAATATATTTTAAACTGTTGTCACATTCCTCACTTGCCATATTCTGCTTTTAACCCCAATCCTTTCTCCTTTTTGTCCATAACAATTGCTAACAATTGCTCATCTCTTTTCTAATAATTGTCCTCTTTTTATTTGGGGAGAGGGGTGACTTTACCTATTCCAGAAATCAGAAGCACCAGGCATATGCACAGCCAAATTCTGTTCAACCACAAGTCTTGATTGAACACCAAATGCATCATAGAAAACAAACAAATAAAAAAATGAGTAACATTACCTTTTGTGTTATTTTTGAATCATCTTAGTGAAGCTATAAAAACTATTCCACTACTATTTCCACTCAAATCCTTAAATTACCAATTTTGAGTGCAAATAATAAATGGTAAGCCATTATTACTCTGTATTCCATCAATTTGGAATTTATAATGGAAAAAAAAAAAGCCTTGCCATTTTGGGTAGACAAAGATTCATCCAACTCAGGTCTCTTGTCTTTGGCAAGAAAAATAAAAGATGTTTTACTGGGAAATATGTGGTTGAATTTCCTAATGTCAAACTAAAATATTTAGAATCATACTCCTGAATTCTTTATTTTCTCTTAATAATCTAGCATTAATTTTATTATGCAAGAATTCTTTCTTTAACCCATTTATATATATGCTGTCTCCATTTTCTTCTGGGGGTAATGAATCTTAAGATTTCTGTCTATCATATAAAGATATACATTTTTTCTAAATTTCTGTTTAATAATTTTTATGCATATGCACCCATTTTTTATGACTGTCAATATACTTCATGATTTTAGAAACTCAGCATTTTGTTTTGTTTTGTTTTTGACACCTTGTTGTTACTTTCCAGCTGTTGATTCTTAACTTTTTCTCCTTCTCTGGATTATTTATGCCAGGCACTTGATTACCTAGCTTCTTGGGTTGAAGCATGTAATTACGGTTTAGTACAAAAGATATCCATTGTTAGAAACTTTTTTAGCTTGTTTTGATTATGGTCATCTATTAGGCTGCTGTCACCTGACTTCTCCAACAGCAGTTTTCAACGATATCAAGTTTCTTAAGAATGAAAATTAGGGCTTTCATTAATACAAAATCCAACAAATAAAATCAAAAAATAAAAATCCTGAATATTTTTCCTGCAAAGATAGTTACAATTAACATTCTTCTGGACATTTTTTTCTGTGGTCATATTTATATATATTATTTTTGGAAAAAGGAAAAAAAAATACAGCCATGATTCTCAACCTGAGAAGAATCTGGGAAGAAAAAGGATGGGTGTGGTGATTCAGAGCCATCTGGGATTCTCTCTCAAAGTACACATGGTTCTCTACCTTACTCTAATATGACTTACCCAAAGGCAAGTCAAATTTTGAAGGGGAGAGGTGAGTGAATGATACATCTTCTTTTAACACCCTTTTCACCTCTCCACTCAAGAATTACTAGTTGGGTGTGGTGGCTCATGCCTGTAATCCCAGCACTTTGGGAGGCTGAGGCAAGTGGATCATCAGAGATCAGGAGTTCGAGACCAGCCAGGCCAATATGGTGAAACGCCGTTTCTACTAAAAATACAAAAATTAGCCAGGTGAGGTGGTGGGCGCCTGTAATCCCAGCTACTCAGGAAATTGAGGTGGGAGAATTGCTTGAACCCGGGAGGTGGAGGCTGCAGTGAGCCGAGATGGTGCTACTGCACTCCAGCCTGGGCAACAGAGTGAGATTCTGTCTCAAAAAAAAAAAAAAAAAAGGAAAGAAAGAAGGAAGGAAGGAAGAAAGAAAGAAAAAAAGAATCAGTGCAGTGATGCCATTTTGTGATCTGCTGGCTCTGAGTCCAAGGGTTTGTTCTTAAACAGGATTCCTTGTAATGGAATGGCCAAAGGAAAATGCATCTGAAAATATTTGGAATCTGTTGTCAGGTTACACTCTGAAAAAAAGAATATCAGTTTGTCTCCACTGATTAGCATGCTCATTTTCTCACTTCATCAGTGCTCAATATTCTCAATCCTTTCCACCTTTACAAATCTAATCTGTGAAGAATGTCAAGTTTGCATTTCTTTGATTAGTCATAAGGGAGGAATAGCCATTCACACATTTCTATGATGTTATTGCTTGGTCTCTTCATTGGTGAATTCCTTGCTTGTTTAGGGTCTTTGCTTCCCTTTCTATTGGGGTATCTTCTTATTATTATTAATTTGTAAATGCTTCTCACATCTTAGATGTATTAATGATTGCCATATATTAGATAAATAAGAAACTTATATGCAGTTTGCCACTAGTCTGTATAGGTTTTCTTTTGATTGTAGAAATTTATAATGCTGATCCATTTATTTACTTCTCCTATTTTTTATGATTGTTAGCTTCTCTGACCCAAAATTATAAAACAATTTACCTCCATTACTATTATTGCTTCTTAGATGCATTAAAATTTTTAATCCAGCTGGAACTTGTTAAGTATTCCCACTTCCTTTTTAATCACACATTATTCTTCAATGTTTTGACCTTAGTTTCTGAATATTCAACAAAGTGTAAACAGGCATTTTTGCATTTACTATTCTTGTTGAACATTATTTAAAACATAGCATTTTACTTTATTCTTCCTCACACATTTTTTTCCTGTTTGTTTTGTTGTCAATCGTAAGCAAGGTCTATTAATTCTACACACAATATATATATTTTAAAGTTTTTTTAGAATAAAAATAAAATAAATACAAATTTTAAAATTCTGTTTTCATAAATCCACACAATCGCAGGCCACTCTGTATATTTTAAAAGTGATTTAAAATACAGAATAGGCCTGGGTGCAATTGCTCATGTCTGAAATACCAGCACTTTGGGAGTCCAAGACGGGTGGATTATGAGGTCAGGAGTTTGAGACTGGTCTAGGCAAGATGGTGAAAACCCATCTCTACTAAAAATACAAAAAAACATTAGCCGGGCCCGGTGGCAGGCACCTGTAATCCCAGCTACGCAGAAGCCTGAGGCAGAAGTATCGCTTAATCCCGGGAGGCGGAGGTTGCAGTAAGCCAAAATCATACCTCTGTACTCTAGCCTGGGCGATAGAGCAAGACTCCATCTCAAAAAAAGAAAAAGAAAAAACCAGCATAATTCACATACTGCTTTGCCATAGTGTCTGACACATTGCAGACCCTTGATAAGGATTTTTGAAATAGATAGACTGATAAACCAAACCAAATATTTATATTATAGCAAATCACACTTTGATAACACAAATAAAGTGATGTTTTTACTCATGTTCAGCATGGATTTGTTAATCATTCATTTATTCATGTTTTCATAATATAAGGTAAACATATTATTTAACACCCTGGGCTTTCCTACCTTTGCCATAGGAGTCTAGCCACTTCTATGGACCACTTAACAAGATGACTGGAAGATTAATATCATACAGATTCTGAAACTACTTTGAAAGAAAATATCATTTTACATGAAAAATGTTGTCATAGAAACAAAGAGCAGTGGCCATGGATGCTCTATTGCTGTTAGGAAAACAAATAACAGCATCATAGAACATCAACATGCTTTCAGCTGGTCAACAAAGGTTTGTGATTTTGATTTTGAAATGAAAATGAATTCCCTACACAAAAATTCATGAAGACAGGTATCACCCATCCTGCCAGACCACAGTGAGGAGGAGATTGATTGCAGGTTAGGTGTTTCCTGTGGGATCAGCTGTATCTATGATTATAAGTGGTGAGTGTTCATTTTTCAGAGTTGATGTGTGTTGATGACATTGTCTGTACACTGCGGCTTGCCTCCAAGGCCTTCCACATTACAGCCAAGCCATGATAGGAAGAGCTGCATTATGCAATAATGACCTACCTTGTCTCCTTCTTACATAATACTTCACACTCTCATGGTGCTTTGTAGTCATGTAGCAATTATTCCTCACAGAGTTTGGAAGAAGTAAGTTTCATTGCCATATACATGTGAGTAATAGTAATATGTGCCATATAAATTTTTCACTAGAAAGCTAATTTGCAGAAGTCTGACTTGCCGAAGTTAATGTGCCACAACTATCTTCCCAGTGGCAAAATCAGAACTCAACTTTATCCACAAATATTTCTTTAGAAGCTGCTCTGTGTCCACAGCTATAGTGAATGCAAGACAACCTGCTTTTTCTTAAGAAGTTCATAGGGCCAGTTGTAGTGGCTCATGCCTGTAATCCCAGCACTTTGGGAGGCTGAGGCGGGCTGATCATCTAAGATCAGGAGTTTGAGACCAGCTTGGTCAACATGGTGAAACCCCATCTCTACTAAAAATACAAAAATTAGCTGGGTGTGGTGGTGTGCACCTGTAATCCCAGCTACTCAGGAGGCTGAGGCAGGAGAATCGCTTGAATGTCGGGGGGCGTAGGTTGCATGAGCCAAGATCATGCCACTGCACTATAGCCTGGGTGACAGCACGAGACTCCGTCTCAAAAAAAAAAAAAGTTCATAGTTTGGCCAAAGACTTGAAACTCAAAAATACATGGAATTTTATAACCCATTATACCTAAGCATTGCAGCTACCTGCCATAGGCTGAATGTGTGTGTCCCCCCAAAATTTATATGTTGAAAACCTAATCACCAATATGATGGCATTAGGAGGTGGGGCCTGATCACATCATGACTTCAGAGCCCTCCTGAATGGGATTATGAGGGGCCCCATAGAGTTGCCTTTCTTTTTCTACCATGTGAGGACACAGTGAGAAGGCACTATATGTGAGCCAGGAAATGGGCTCTCACCAGACACCTAATCTGCTGGAGCCTTGGTCTTGGACTTCCAGCCTTCTTAGAACTGTGAAAAAAAAATTATCTTGTTTATAAGCTACCCAATCTATGGTATTTTGTTATAGCAGCCTGAACAAACTAAGATACTACCTCCATGTGCAATTCAACACACCTAAGGGACAGAATGTTTAGAGCCAAACTCAGGCACCTAGGCTCACTCACATTTCCAAATAAGGGAGGATCTTAAGATTCCTGAGTTCCCTCTTGGGGAAAAGATTGGTGCTGTTTCTCAATGGTTATGCCATTAAATTTTGGGATGGTATAATTCTTCCTATCATGGCTTGGCACAAAGAGAAGTGGATTCAGTCAGAATGAAAACTATAGTCTTCACACCTTTCCAAATGCCCCCTTGGAGGTGGCTCTCATTCCACGTGAGAACCACTAGACTGTGGGATATTCTAGAAATACATTTTGTCTCTTTAGTTTATTTTAGCTGTGAAGATCCACAGGGAGTAACAGAAAGGAAAACTCCATTTTATTTAAAATGGTTGTAGTTATCCATACTTCTGGCTTTCAAGGTAGATCATTCCATTTTTAAGACCCACTATAGAAAAGATTAATTAAAATAAGCAGATTAGGATTTCTGGTCAGATATGGTGGATTGAACTCTTGCATTTAGTGACACGCCCTACCAAGCCTCACAAAAATTACAATTAAAGCATAAAAGCTTATAAGGACAAAAAAATGCAGGCTAAGAGACCACATTGGATTGGATTGACAGCAGTTTTATGGATAAATCAGATAGAGAATTTGAGTATACACTAATAATAAGTACATAGAAAACAAAGAAGTCAAAATAGAAAACATGTATGTGCATTATAGATTGAATGTTGCGTCCCCCTTAAATTAATTGTTGAAATCTTAGCAACCAATGTGAAGGTATTATGAGGTGGTGCCTCTGAGTAATTAGGTCATGAGGACAAAGCCCTCAGAAAGTGTTCTCACCCTCTCCCTTCAATGTGAGGATATGGTACAGAGAAAGTGAGGAATGAATGAGAAGATGGTAGTCTGCAACCCAGCAAAGGACCCTCACAAGACACTAAATCTGCCAGCTCCGTGATCTTGGACTTCCAGCCTCCAGAACTGTAAGAAATAAATGTTCGTTGCTTATGAGCCTCTAGTCTGTGGTATTCTGTTAGAGTAGCCCAAATGGACTAAGACAATGTGTTACCTCTAAGGAAAACCAACAAAGTGTGCAAGAAAAGAAATGTAATCATAGCACATCATACGGTTTAGTAGTGAACAAAATGGAAAAACATAATTGAATATAATGCAAGTTTTCTAGAATGAGGAAGGAACATATGTGTGTGTAAAGTAAATAGCAGCATGCTTATCTCCTATACTCAGAAGTTGAGGATACATTCTAATGTTGAAATATAAGGAAAAGACAGAAAACATATCACTGTGCGATTTAGAATGTCAGAAGAAATCAAGAGTTGAAGAATTGACTCTAGGGAGCAGGATTTGGGTGAAGAGAAGTATCATTCTCATTGCATTATTTGACTTCTTAGATTATGTTCCTACTGGACTTTAATAGGAATAGAAGAAGGGGTGGCTAAGAAGGACAAAGTGAAATCCAAACTTTTTCCATAAGTTATTTTGCAGATATTCTTTCACTATCCTTCCCTGTAATAGAAGTAGACAGAGTTTCTAGGGGTTAATTCCTTTGTCTCAAAATGAATAAGGCATTGATAGAATTATTACTATAATCATTATCAGTCAACTAACATTATTTGAGCACTTACTATATGCCATGATTATTTAATTCTCAAAAAATCCAATAAATTCAGCAGTATTATGATCCCTACTGTACATATGAGGAAACTAAAGCTTGGGTGGCTTGTATAATTTGCCCCAGGTAGCATGGAAGGTTAAAAAAAATTCAGTAAACGAACATAGTTCAAAAGAGCAACTTATTTATCAACTTACACCACAGAAGTCCGTTACTTTGACATGTGAATGGTTCATCCTTTAAAAACTCTAGGAAACTTAGGGCAAATGTAATTTAGAAATTTGTAGCACCATTAATCTAAGCCCAATCAGGCATCCAGAAATTTCCCACAGACAGCCCTGCCAAGGTACCTCAGTACTGACCTGCAGCACCTTTGGTTTTGGTCTCTTCTGAATTGAGTATGCCAAGAACACTAAATTATATAAAATGATGTCAGTGCTTTCATAATATAAATATTGCACCGAGGCTTTGGGGCTACATCAATAAAACTCAATTTTATAAGGGCTTTAATGAAAAGTCAAATTATGCAATTATCACTTCTGTCATGTCTAATGAAGATACACATCTAAAAGGTTAAAGAAGTAGTAGAGATAGAAGAATGAAATAAAAAAGTGACTTATCCAATTTGCTTTCTCAGTCTTCACCTTTTTCTAGCCAGTGTTCAAAAGCTGTGTGCTCATTTCCTTAAGACTAACTTCTCCAAGCAGAATAACAAAGTAGAAAAAGGGTTTTTTAGTCCCTTTCCATTCTACTTTTTGAATGCCTTCCATTTTTACTGACTCTCTTTTACAGTGTTTCTTCCTAGATGGCTCTAAGGTGATAGGAGCCAACCTTGACAACCCTGTGACTGGCTTCAAAGGCTTCCTGGGCTTTCTTTGAGATTCTAAGGGACAACAGTATCTTTTTTTCTCCATAATGACAATGACATATCTTCCTTTTGACAATTTGAATAGAGAATGGAAGGAGTAGTACAGAACAGAAACAGAAAGCTTGAGGAAAGCATTTTATTATTTAAAAATAAGAGCTCATTTCTAATTTAGATGACTGAATGGATTTGGTACTGTTAAACTGTGATGGCAAACATTGAGAAAGGAGCAAGCTTTTACAAGAAAGATGATGAATTCAATTGTGATGAAGTCAGGTTTGAGGTTCCTGTGGGACATCCGAATGGAGATGTTCATAGGCCTGTGTGCTGTTCAGGGCACTTTGCTAGCAGAATCCAGGAGATGCCATTGAAACCAAACTAGGGGTACAGTGCTGAGAATGGTTTCGGTCTTATTCAGGGTGTGGTACCATAGTCTGGACCAAAAAGAATGTTTATCCAGACATCAAGGGATTGACAGAAATAGCTAAAATTCTCTGTTTTAGTTTCACTGCCTCCTTCTACCCTTCAGAGCTGTCCCTTCTAATTATCCTCATCTGTTTCTGCTTTAATTGCTTTTCTGGCTCACTGTTTACCCTAGGCTGGGGCTTGTAGATACCGCGCTGCCACTCCCCTCTCCTGTGCCCGCTGAAGACATCACTGATAGGACGAAGCTCTTTCCCATTGGGTCCAGGTGACCAACATGGCTGCTCTACCTAGGGTTCCCAGCAACAACCCCCAGTGAGAACTGGCACAAGAGAGGACACCCATTTCTCCCCATTGTCCTTGCCCAGGCCTAGGCTATCCAGTCTGGATCCAATTATCTGCGTTTTCTTTGAGATATTTTTTTCCTCTTATTTTCTAAACATTTCTACACAATTTTCCACATTTCTGCCCCTCCTTGGTTACCAATCATTATCTGGAGCATCCAGCTTCCACACCAAGACCACAAATTTAACAGACTGAAATTATGGAGGTGAAGCAGAAAAGGCATGGACTGTGAACTCAGACAGATGAGGGTTCAAATCCCTGCTCCTTTATGATACCTGACCCACCCGAACCTCTGTTTCTACAGCTGTTAAATGGTGAACATAACATTGACCTTGAAAGATTGTTTAGAACCTAGCTAATTTACATAAATCTTGGTACATTGTACTTGATCAGTTAGTATTTAGTTTTGTTACCAAGACCATTCTCAACTTCATGCATTTCCTCTAAAAAACCTTAAGTTCCCTGAGCATTGACTGTGTGTTTTACTTATCTTTGTGTCTCTCACAATGTCTACCGCAGTATAGGTCCTCAATATGGCCTTAATATATTCTTCCTGAATAAATGGATAAATTACCTGATGATTTGGGGGGAGTAGAGATCCTTCATTTTTATTCTAAACAAACCAGAGTATATCATAGCAAGAACGCAATGATTATCTTCAAAATAATCAGAGCTAGCATTTATTGCCAGCTCACTGTATGTCATATTCGGTTATTAGTACTGTACTTGAATTAACTCATTCGATCCATCCTAACAGCAGCCCCGTGAAGAGGGTACTATGCTCATCACCACTTAACAGATAAAATAACTGAAGCAGGGGAAAGACAGTTTGTTCAAGGTCACCCAGCTAGTAAGTAGTGGAACAGGAATTCAAGATCAGACCATTTTGCTTCAAGAGGTTCTTAACTCCTGTGCTATACATATATGAAACATGAAAAAAAAAATGCTGCTTCTGGCTGACCTTTTCAGGTTTTGTCCCGTTCCTTGGTATTCACTCTCAACTGTGGTTAGAACTACTTTGGTGAAAAAGTTGGAGAAGCTGTCCCTAAAGAAATCTTAGCACAAACATCCAAGCTCAAGCAACTTCCATTTAGCAAATGCCCAAATTCTAACATTCAAAATAGATTCAGAAAATTTCCTCAAAACAAAACCAAAAATCTTTCAAAAAACTTTCAAATAAGAAAGCCACACTAGTTTATAGAGAGAATATCATGTTCCTTGTTCCCAAGGTCTAACTGAAAAGTTGTTTACATGTGTAAATTGATGACTTTCCCATGTCATTATCCATTTGCAGATTTTATTTATCCATCTTCATATGCGAATACATCCACCTTCGTATGTGTTTTTTTGCATACTGATGAGTGCACCTGGAATTGTGACATAGGAGATGGAGTAGGTAGGGGCTACAGTGAGTGGTGAAGTGGGGGTGTGCAAAGAGATAAAAAGAAAATGTGCTTTAGCATATTCTCTCATATGAGCCTGTCTTTCTCTTTGCTGCATACTTCCTGCAGGGAAGATTTCCCGAAAGAAAACCATACAAAGAGGCCTCTTCTCCAGTTTATCTGCACCAAAAGGGCTCTTATCGTGTGTCCACACTTAGCAGGTCTGAGAAGACGTCAAAGTAGTCAGTCTGCTCAAGCACCTCATAAATTCTTCAAGGGGATAGGTACAATTTTTCTTTCTTCTTGACAATTTTTCTTAATCTTCATCTCTTTCTTTGCTGCAGATTTTTTAGTATCTAATTACTAAACAGAGAAAAGGCCATAGATTGTAACTGAACACAAATTTCAGGTTCCATCTCATAGAAAACTTAACCCTTTCACTGTCAAAAGTTCATCTTTCTACACCACCAACCTAAAGGCCAATGACTAGACCTCATATCTTCACTATCCAGGCCATTGAATGAATAAAGCAAACTCATATCCAGGGTAAGAGAACTGAAGCAAATCTAGAGGCAAGGCCAAGATGAAGAAGAAATTGGTGTTAGAGTGGAAAGAGCAGTAGACTGAAAATCAGAAGCCATGGATCTTGCTCCTTACCATTAAAACTAAAATATGACCTTGGGAAATTAACTTCCTCCCTGACATTGATACTGTCATTTGTAAAATAATAACAAATTAATAATAGTTGCTAATATTTAATGAGAACTCATTAGAGATGTCAGGCACTGCTCTACCCTTAAATGCATTAACTCACTTAATCTTTATACTGGCACCATGAGTTTGGTGCTAATATCACCATTTTGTAGATGTGAAAACTAAGGCACAAAAAGTTGAGTAACTTCCTCAAGATCTGAAAGCTAGTAGGTGATCGTATCAATGTTACAATTACATACTTAAAGTTCTTTTCAAGTCTAAAATTCTGTTTTGTTCTAAAGTGTCTTTCCTCCTCACCACTGACAAAATCAGTTCCAAACTCTCCTATTTATGAGTTTTGAAGGCATGCTTCATAGAGTTACAAAAAACTTAAGAATACAAAAACCCAACAATTTACTAAGGTTATTCAGATTTGCATTTCATTAAAACATTTTTATTTTGCATGTATAATTTTACATATTTCCTTTGGGAAATTTCACATAGTTGTAACAGGCCAACTTTTATTATAACTCAGAAATAAGAAAGCACAAAAGTATTTGGCATTGCTAGAAAAATATCTAAATATTCATATACTTTCATCTGGATGGAATAATAAGAGCTAACATTTATTAAAAGCTAAAATTCTCCTAAACACACTTTAGAGCACTTTATATATATTATCTCATTTAATCCTCAGTTACTCATAAGGCAACAGTCTTATGAGATATCATCTCCATTTTAGAGGGGCTTAATAACTTACCCACAGGCAGACAGTGTAGTGAAAACTTTAGGATTTGAGTCCAGTCACAGTCTTGACCCAAAGCCCTCTTACTTAACTTCTTTGTGTGGAAGAAAAGTGAAATCATGAAAAATGGATTTTTGAAGTAAGGTAAACACCAGAGCTTGGGGAGTGCTGTATTAAGTATTTTAAATCCTGCTCAAAGGTTTAGAATGGCAAAATTAAGTCATGAACAAAAACCAGTCCATAATGACTACTGATCTTTGCCAATTTAAGCATATCATTAGCATTAAAATTAATTTTCCGTTATCTATGTCATCTAGGACTTGGAAGAGCACAAGGAATTCTAATTCTCAGAAGCAGCTCAGCCCTCATTTTAGTTAGTAGTTTCAGCCTTTTTCCTGACCAGACATTTTACAGAACAGCCTAGTTATTACAGTTTGTAAAATGGAATGCTATGACATTTTGTGAATTCTTTTTTCCTTTCTGACTTATGCTGCTGTATATGATGACCTTAAAGTGGATAACAGTATGTTTAAAGAAAGAAAGGTTGAGGAGATACATGTCCTGTGCCTGGACCCTATTTCAGAATATCAAGCCCTAGTTCATTTGTTTGCCAAAATGCCTCTAAAATCTGTAACGTATGAGATAATGTGTTAACCTAACCATGTTTCACTTTCCAATTTCTGCTTTAAAATGTGGAGAGTTGAGTAAGTCTGAAGGCTGGTTACAGAACACCCTGGGTACACTGGCTAATAGATAAACCAAGTACATAGCAGCCAAAGGTTGAAATGCAAGATAGGGTAGTCTTTTCTTTTATTTAAGAAACCACAAGGTTTTCTGTTCTTCTGAAATATTTCATATTACCATTATGGAAGCTCTGTTTCATGATCACTGCAGCAAATAAGGTCAGGTTATTCTCTGCAGAGATATAAATATGCATTGCTGGAGACAGTTGGGTATCTTCTTTATAAGCGCATTGCCATAGGAAAAGATTTTTTTTTTCAATATATGTATGTTTCCATCAATTCTTGCTATAAACGTTTGATGTACTACAGCAAATTAACATTTAAACACTGGGTTTACATTCTTTTTTGTTTGTTTTATAGCCACAAGGAAAACCCACCTTTTCTTAGCTTTTGGTATCATGAATCACAGACCTGTTATTTCCTCCTTCCCATCTACATTTTACCATTTTCAGACAAATAGCAGTGTCTCCAGAAAAGCCGCAATTTCATTTCTGCCTGTTATGTTCTTTGTTCAGCTTCAATTTGACTTCCCAGAATCACCTAACTGAAAGAAACATTGAGAGATCATCTGGGCCAACCACCCCATGAAGGCATCTTACAGCGTGCATGTACTTCATGGCTAGATAAGAGATTCTCTATTTGATAAATAGTCTCTTCCATTAAGATAGCGATATACATAAAGTGACCAACCAACAAGTACTTATTTTTTTGTTGTTGCATGTAGAGAACCGTTACAGGTTTTATGGGAATCGTTATAATAAACAGAAAAAAAATCTTATACCACTGTTTCCTTATCTATAAAATAGGGAGTGATATTCCCTACCGTACAGGATTAATGTGACTTGCACAGAAATCCACTGGAGTCGTTAGTACTATTAACCTATTTTGTAGATAAGGAATCTTAAAGTTCACAGAGGTTAAGTGCATCACAGAATTATTCTGGCCAATGCCATGAAGCAAGTAAATGGCAAAGTCTTAATCTCGATTTTTTGATCTACAGATTTTTTCTTCTAGTCTCTTGTTCTGTTTCTCCACCCACTTCTGAATACTTTATATTTATATAGCAGGACACATTTTATAAGTTTCTTCCACATACATTCTTATTTTGAGTAGATATTTTTATTTCATAAATGAAGAAATTGAGACATCTAGTGAATGCTTTGTCTGTGGTCATTTGGCTGGAGAGGCAGACCAGGTTTTAGACTCCTCTCTTCTGAGTCCCAATTAGTGAATTTTCCACTGCACCACATCAGTCACCAGAGTTTACAGTCTTACTTGGGAATCCACAGAAACACACTTGAAACAAAGAAAAAATGTCTTAAAACTCTACACTACAAGTACAGGGGGAGAAGAGTTCATGAGCCGAAGTGGTTTTTCGGTTTTGATAGTTTCTCCATCGTTACTAGCTCTCCTGTCATTTGCTGAGGCCTGTACAGTTAAATTTTCTCCTTTCCCTACATCATTTCAGTCAATCCGTTTTTGCCTGAACTTCATTTGACTTGTCTATTACATATTTCCAAGTATAAGTATTACATTCCTTTCATCCTGGAACATGGTTGTCTTCTCAAATGTTCAAATGTGCTTAGAACTATTTCTCTTTTTGTTAACATGGTGACGGATTGCTCATTATATCACAGGGTTTACGTGTTCATGCAGATTGTTAAATACCTTCCATGTTATTCCTCAGCTTATGTGGCTGTGCAGGAAGTTGTCAATGACTCAACCACAGCTGTGTGCCAAGTACTAGAGCTATGAGCAACCCCCACCTCTAACGGCGCATCCTACGTCCTGCCTGTGCCTCCCACTGGAAAGCACATCTGCGGTGGTCAGTCATATCTTGGATTATTATTCCCCCAACGTTTTGGCCTAGCAGAAGGCCTTGTTCATTTTATAAGGCTGCCTTGTATTCTTCCTAGTGGTGAAGTTAAGGCAAATAAAGAAGTGACTTGAGCTGCATGCCACTCTGGGGCCATGCTACCTGGGCTCAGTAAGCAGTTCTGTCCAAGCTTTGTGACTACTGCTTAGCTACTCTGTGCCTCAGTTTCCTCATTTGTAAAACAGAAATAATAATTGTAGTTACCTCCTAGGATTATCGTGAAGCTTAAATGAGTCAAAGAGCATTGAGCACATAAGTGCTCAATGAATGTCATTTTCTACTATGAAATTTTTGGTTAATCAGCATAATATGGCTGGCATTATGTAGGGAAGGTGATATATTTTATCAGCTCATTGAACCCTCATGAGAACCTGACAGATAAGTGTCACTATGACCATTTATGAGGCAGAGGATATTCGATTTGCACAAATTGTTATGGCCAGAAAATGGTAGAGCCAAAAGGTAAATTCAAATCAGTCTGATTCTTGTATGCCAAATAATAACTGACAGCTACTTAAGACTCTTTTGTCTCTCATAACAATCCTTTAAAATTATATTACCATTATAATATACCTTTTGCAGATTGGGAAATTGAGGCTTAGTGAGTTTAAGTAACTTCTTAAAAATCAAGTCAATCTGACACTGATTCAAAATATAAAAATTTTTTGATAAAAAGAGTATCTCAAAATTAGATGGCTAAAATTGAGCCAACTTGATGATGTTTTTTGATAAATAATTTCTATCTATCTTGTGGTACAAAACATAATAGCAAGAAATAGAGCCTCTCTAATGGAGATTATATGTGAAAATATTGTATATTGTAGAATTTATTTAATAGGTTACCTGCAATTTAGTACATTTCTAAATGAAGTCTGAAAGAATCAAGTATTTCTTCCCCGAGATTACACCATAAACTGTATTTCATCAGTTGTAAGCATATTTTTTCATAGAAGATACTCCTTAAAATTATAACTGAGAAAGTTTTCTCATTAGTGGTAAATAAGATAGCAAGCTTTTTACAATAGATGACTTTTCCTCCTCCTCCTCCTCCTCCTCCTTCTTCTTCTTTTAGTTAGAGACAGTCTTGACTATAGCTCACTGTAGTCTTGAACTCCTGGCCTCAGGCAATCCTCCTGCTCTTGCCTCAACTTTCCGAAGTGCTGGGATTACAGGTGCGCCTCATGCCACCATGCCCAACCTGACTTGATGACTTCTTAAGATTCAATGAAGCCTGGTATTTTATATATTTATTTTTTACTGTGTGATCTCATTATTAGAGCCTTCAAGTTTGTTTTTTATTTTAAAAAAGCAAGCTCCTTGCTGGAGCCCATTAAGGAATGAGAACTCTCACAAAAATGCTGTTTCATTCATTCACAATGCTCCATATTTCACTGGTAGTTATATAAATCACAAGCTGATACTTCATGGAGGGAAATATGTAAAGGGCTTTCCCTGGGCAGATTTAGGTGATTCTGTACAAGAAAAATGTTAATCAAATGAGAAAGTCAGTATGCTGGTTGAACATTTCTTTTCTCAAAGATTCCTTTTGACTTCATGGAATTACAATTCAAACATTTGCAAGCTCTTATTTTTGAAAGATATTAATTACTGTCAAAATTCCCCTCCTCTAGTATTCATTTAAAATTTCTTTTTCTCTGACCCAGTCTTTCAAATTTCCACCCTTGCAGGCAAGAGTTTTAAGGGCTTTTCCTGTCTTATTTGCTTGAAATAAATTTTACTCCCTAGAAGAGTAAATTTCTATCTGTTTGTTGTTTCTTTCCTGGATAATCAGGATAATAAGCATTTTTATTCCAGTCTTTTCATGGCTGAGGCACCTACAATAAAAGGCAGATTAACAAGAAAAAAGCATACATATTCATTTAATATAAGTTTTACATGATAAGAGAGGCTTCAGAAATGAAGACCCAAAAGAACAGGCAAAAGTGCATTTTTATGCTTAGGTGTGGTGACATGGTGGATAGTTGTGGAAAAGTATGATTGGACAAAGGAGGTATGATGTAATGGTAATAAACTGGGGAGAACTTAGCAAGGTCAGTTGATTCATATTTTTCTCTGTGTCCCTGGGTCATCAGAGATAAGGATGTTCTTTTCTTCCGGTATTAGGGAGGGCACCCCTCACATGAGGGTCTTGACCTGCTTCAGGGTAGAAGGTAGAAGGGTGAGAGAAAGTCAGACAGTGACTTTCCTAGATTTTCTGAACTTCTTCTGGGGGTGAGGGTTGCGGGGGAGATGAGGGGAAGGTAAAAGTGACTTCCTGCTTCTGCTATTTTCTCAAATGCCAACATGGCATATTCTGGGGTTGCCTGTCCTAAATGCTATCAATTGTAACCAATGTACCACACTAATATAAGATGCAAATAATAGGGGAACCTGGGGGGAAGGGAGGCTGGGGGAGTGTGTAAAAGAAGTTTTTGTACTTCCTGATGAATTTTTCTGTAAGACTAAAACTGCTCTTTTAAAAAAGTCTGTTGGCTAGGTGTGGTGGCTCACACCTGTAATTCCAGCACTTTGTGAGGCTGAGGCAGGAGGATCCATTGAGCCCAGGAGTTCAAGATAAGCCAAGGCAACATAGTGAGACCTGTCTCTACAAAAAAATGATCACCACTGGGACTGATTTTGTAGAGACCTGTCACTACAAAAAAATGATCACCATTTTGGGACCCTGTCTCAAAAATAATAATAATTATAAAGTTTATTAGTTTAAAAACATCTATTTTCCCAAATTGAAAATGTAATATGGCCCATAGCTTTGTGACTTTTCAATTCAATCACCTTAGTTACCTTCCAGGAGCAAGCTTAGACCCAGTCATCCTGGAAGGGCACATTTTTTATTGTTTAGGAAATTACCACAAAGGTCTAAAAGAAGGAAACAATGTGGGTGATTCAATGTACAGCAAGCTCCCTTTCCTCACTGAGTCAGTACCATTAGTGCTTATGTAGCTCTTTATGTGCTTAGATTGCTTTATAATTGCTTCATGGCTGAGCCTCGCAATACTTCTGTGAGGTAGGTGGTCAGCAAATACCTTAGTTAGAAGTCTCATTTGAACAACCTGATGCCCAGAATTGCTAATGGCATACCCAAGGTGGCAGTGAGTCAGAGAGTAAGGAGGAATGTGGACATGAGTGCATTCCCTTCTGAATGCCCTTTCTGTCTCATTGGATTTTGCCAGATCGGCATGCTGGCAAATGGATGTGTAACTATTAAAGGTCTGTTTTTAGGGGGTTGCTAAATAAGAAAGTAAGGGTGGTTGACTCACTCAACCATCCTTAACTTCATAGGTTTCAGGAGTTTTTTGCACATTACAGGTCTTTGAAGCTCCATGTCTTTTGTTAGCATAAGTTGCACTTGCCAATCATCTCAGCCAAATACTAGCAGGGAGAAGGTAAACAGTAATCTCCAGGGAAACAATTTTTCTATAGATGAAAAACAAAATGAACATTGATGGAAAAACTCTTTCATACTTCCTTAAAAATGAAGGTGCTACTGCTGTTGTCCTGTGGTCAAAGCAAGAATAGGCAGTGTTCGTGTCAACTCTTGTTCTAAAAAATTTGTGTTTTTTTAGTACAAAAAAGGGTACTATAGAATGAAGCTGGTGGGGGTATGCTGGAGTTCTCTTTCATAACCATAGAATTTTAATTCTGGATGTGTGTGCATTTTAGAGTATAGAATTGTAGAGTCCTTTAGAATGAAGGCTGTTATATTTTAAAAAGAAAATTTTGTTGTTCCACATTTGAAACCACTTACTTATTTCTGAAAGAAATCAGATATTAAAGGGAAAGAGGTATAGATATGTAATTTTGCCTTTATTACATTTGGAGGGTACTTGTTTTAATTTTTCCAGAGATATTAAAGTGGAGGAAAATGAAAGATATTGATCCTTAGATCATTGGTATGAATGAGGTAATTGTCCTCACCTGCATAATTGTCTCTTAAGAGGAATAGAGAACATGTATATTACCATAAATAAATGAAACATCTAATGTGAATGAATTAATCAGCAAGCAAACACTGAAGTTGGAGAAAAATCTGTGTTGAAGACTGACAAAGTACTCAGGATTGAAATAAGGCCAGACAGAGATAGAGCTATTCAATACAATGTTTTCTTTTTTTTTCCCCCCTGGCAAGCAAACAGAAAAGTACATGAAATCATGTTACATGAAATGATACTGGGTTTACATTTCTTCAAAGAACAATTATTTATCAAGCCGCCACTATGTACAAGGTTGTGCGCCTATGTGTTATGGTAGATAATTTTTTTTTTTTAGACGGGGTTTTGCTCTGTTGCCCCAGCTGGAGTGCAGTGGCACTATCATAGCTCACTGCAACCTTGAACTGGTGGGCTCAAGCAATCCTCCCACCTCAGCTTCCCATGTAGCTGGGACTACAGGTGTGTGCCACCATGCCCGGCTCAAAAATAAATTCCTACCAAGGTGTTTGTAAGCTAGTAAGATACATTTTTTCTGAATATAATAATGGGAAATGATAAGCAATGGGCACCTTTAGTATAGCATTAAAATTTAATGTATATTTGTCTTGTGATTAAGGATGATAATTCATGTTTAGAATATTTAGAAGTTAAACATTTTATAATTTTTTTCTTAAAGGAATGCCTTATCACAATATAGCTACACAAACCTTTAAAAAAACAGTGTGATCAACAACTAAATCTGAAGTACCTATAATTACCAAGGCAACAATTAGCTTAAAAAAAAATCAAACATATGCAGGATCTCGACACTCATTTATATATTTTTATTTCATATATACAATTATATCTGGATTATTTCAATATTTTGTTGCAAAATTATTTTAGCAAAAATTGACAATCTCTAAATATTGAACTTGAGTTTGTAAATTTTTCTTTATGTGAATAAAGAAATAATTTTGTAAGTCCTTTGTAATTAAAACAGAAACATATTTTAGAAATTGAAAAAAAAGAAAAAACAACTGTGCTACTATTTCTGGGCCATGCAATAATTAAGACTAATGGCATATTGTTTTTCAGTTGAAAGCTAAACATAGAGTAAGATTAATAAACCATGTCATCATCAATTTCTAATCTAGAGGACCATTTTAATTAACTAAGGAAAAATATTATTGCAGTTACTTAAAATAAGAACTTTCTAGTCACTGGTTTCCAAATAAGAACAGAAAAAAATTACTGTGCATGCTGACTAAAAGAAAGTAAATGCTTAAAAAAGGTTGTTTATTTTCTAATAATAGGAATATTTATTCTTTTAATTTATTCTGTTGTTAAAGTTCTTTTAAAAAGAATCTCCTGTAAAGGCCAAGCACTTTGAAAGCTACAGCAAACCAGATGCCTGAAGCATTTCAGTTTTGCTTATTTTGGACTATAAATGTTGTGTGAATATCTTTTTTTTTTCTTTTCTAATCTGAAACACAAAAAGTACTAGAGATCCTTTTGTTATCAGTATGCATCAGAATATGAAGAAAGTTAGACATAAAATATTTCTTGGAAGAAGAATAAACAGGTTATGCCAGTTAAAACAAGCCAAGGAATTTAGAACTACAATATTTGTAATGTTAATAGTAAATTGGGCGCTCATGGGGTGAAACCCATAATCAAAATGTTTGCAGTATGCTGAAAAAGAGAGAGGAAGATATTGAAAGAAATGTCATATTTTCACTGCGTGTGGATGTTTTCAACAAAGCTAGGAGCTTTGCGCCGAAGCCAGTTGGCATTTTACCCTATCTGTATAGAATTCTGTGGCACTTCTTAAGCCATGAGAAATTTGATTAAGCATTGTTTGTTCCTTACAGCAAGAAATTCTCTCTCCTGCTTATAGCTGTTTTCATCCAATTTTCTAAAGAAGAGAAACTGTATCAAAATAAAGGCTCACTTTGTTCAATAAAGAATTAAACCCACTCTCACCATTACAAACATGGGGAAAAAAAATTAAACCTGACCTTTCTCTGTTACTGTTTATACCCTGGGGCTTGAATTTGATTCTTCTTGATCACTTTGAGGATGTCAAAGTATAATCTTCAAAGATATAAAATGATTGATATATAGTATTCACAATAGACTGTTTTAGGTAATACATGTATGTAGTAATTCATTTTAAACATTCCTTTGAAAATTAAAGTCTCATTCTTAAAGAAAGCACTTAGAAATAGGGTATCACAAAGAACTACTGTTATAGTTTCTGCTTCTGGTATACATCTCTTTTAAGAGTTATTATTCACTAACTGTATTGATTTCTTATAAATTTGTTTCATTTTTTACTTGCCTTCTCACTTCATGATTTTGCATTTAAATATTTAAAAATTTTTTTTGGCTTCAAGTAGAAATTGCTTTTCTGTTTGATGTTACTTTCTTACTCATCTGATTTTATCTTAATTATATTTGAAGATTTTGGTTTTTTTGTATCTTTAGATTTATTGTTGTCAGTGACTTTTTTGCTGTTTTCCAAATTTCATAAAAAGAAATAATGTACAATACATGAGAGGAATACCTCCGGTTAAAATTCTCTAAGTAAGGATGGAACTTTTCATATTTCAGAAAAAGAAAATTTGTTTAAATTGACTCTGATTATAGTTGTTAAGGAATGGAAAAAAATCATTGAGAATTAAAGACCTTCATGATTTTGGTCCATTTTTACATGGAACCACGTCAAACCTATCCGAGAGAGCTAAAAGGAAGAGGAAAAGAATAAAAAACATTCGAATGTGCCATAAAAATGATCATACTTTGTATTTGGTAGGCTATACACTCAGCTGGTAATTCTCTTTAAAAGGTAAAATTTATAAACCAGAGAGTTAGGCCAGGAATAGCACCTACGGGTTTCGATCAGCCTTGAAAAGCTTAACAAGAATTTCTACTTCTTTGTAGTCAAAAAAGCATTGTCTCCATGAGAAGGAATCCAAGGAAAAGCTGCTGACGTGTGGCTTTCTGTCTTGACACTGATTCACAGGACTATTGCAGCAGCCCTCTGCCTGACTCCAAATTCAAGTTCACAGTTTCCTCTTTTCACTAGACTTTATATACTATACACATTTAATATTTACAGTGGGTACCTTTTAAAAGGATCTCTTTTTAAAACAACAAAGAAAACAACATTCCAAGTTGATGCAACTTAGTATTGCTACATAAATATGTTTTGTCATACAATTAAAAAACTTTCGGTAGTGTTTATTTTAAAAATTAGACAAATCTAACAATCAGGTTATTTTATTATAATCAGTAGTTACTGCAACAGGAAGGAGACGTACCACTGCTTCCCTGCCTCTCTTTCTTGGAACTCCTCTTCCTTTCAGAGGTGCTCTGGGGTGGAAATCAGACGGAGGTAGTGTGGTATGACAGTCTGGCCAACATTAGGGTTTTGTGAATGATACACTGTCACTAGGGTCACGCTATTCTCAGAAGTTAAGTAACCCAATGGACTGGAGGTAACACAAACTTTCCCAACATTTCCATGACAGCAAAGGGCAATTGGTGGCCGGGGGGTGAGGATGGGGGGTCTGCTTTTGTTCCTGAAAGGTCTGCCACCATGAATACTATCATAGTGACCACCCCAACCAGCTCAGTTGGTGCACCAGGTCATCCTTTACTGCCACAAGCTATGCAACTACCCTTTAATATTTCCTTCTCTTCTGCTTTTTGTAGCAGAATTCTTCTTATCCTTGGCTTCATGTCCTTCACCTATTATAGACACTTGAATTTCTTCTAATCAAGTCATAATGCGTATACTTCTTTAATCTTCAGAGTCAAATCCATCTTCGTCTTTCCTTCTTTATTTTCTTTCACTCCTTTCATTCCTTCCTTTCTTTTCTTTCTTTTTCTTTCCTTCTTTTTTTCTTTCTCTTTCCTTCTTTCTCTTTCTTTCTTTCATTCTTTCTTTCTCTTTCTTTTCTTTTCTTTCTTTTCCTTTTATTTTCTTTCTTCTCCCTCATCCAACCTATCCGTCCACTCGTGACTTCCTCCTCCTCCTCTCCTTCCTCCTCCTTTTCCTCCTCATTTTTCTGCTTCGTTTGGCTCAACTTTCCTGTTTTAAACAGAATTCATGAGCAAAGACCAGATAGTTTGATATCCCTCAGAAACCCTTTTGTTGATTCACTAAAAATACTTTCTTCAGCAGTGAATTAATCCTTTGGAGTTAACTACTTTCATTTCTGTCATTAATAGTGCTTATTTGTGTAACTCGAGGCTAGTCTGTTTAAAATCTATGAGGATTTTTCTAAGTGACTAAAATAGGTACCATTCAGTGAATGTTTACTTGGTGGTACATGCTTCTCATGTTTTTCCTCTAGTTCTTAAATTAATCATGCAACGGAGAATACATTATTAACATTTTACGAGGAAGGAAATAGGAGTTCCTAGAAGTTAAGTACATTGCTTCAAACAGATTAAGTAATAATATCTGTCATACAGGAAAAAAAGTATAAATATGGACCACATACATATTTGTTAAACAGAACATACCTAAGACATAGTTACAGGAGGCGAAACTAGAATTCAAGCCTAAGTTGGAGAGATTCTAAAGTCTCTGTTCTTTCTGCTACAACATGTAGCTTTTAACATGTACATCGGAAAGAACCAAAGAAACTAATCAAGAATCATGCCAAAGAAAATGCAACCAAAAATTGATTCATTTGATCTTGGTTTAAAAATAAAACATAGGTCAGCTCTACTGACCTAGAAATGTTTTAGCTTTTATCAATTTCATTAAACAAACAAAATAAACAAATAAAAACTGATGCTATTGTAGTGTGTCATAATGATGTAAAACCCAAACCAAAACTCTGTGCATGCAGGAAAGATTAAATGTGAATAAACAAAATGCATTAACTTTTCAACAGGAATTATCTTTAAGTGACTATGGATCTCTTATTTATTTTCTACTTTCTATTTCTCTGTACTTTCCAAATTTTCTATAGTAAGTATGAATTGCTTTTCCAAGGAAATAGATCTTCAGTAAAATTAACTGGTAGGTCAAATTAGTGAAAAAAAAAAAACAAAAAAAAACATTTTGCTGTTATCAGCTTACATTTTTACCATGAGATTTTTTTTAAAAAAGCAACTACATAATATCAGGTGATTGTGCACTGTGTTTGTAAAAAACATTTTAATCAGGGCTTAGAGAATTTAGGAACCCCCTGCCATGACAAGCATGCTACCTGTTCGATGAAAGAAAAAAAGTCTTAACTGAGTTAAGCACTGGAGTTTAATTACTATTTGAATGAAGAATTAAGACTTTAAAACTCAGTTGGGCATTAAGTCATCAAGGCCTCTGACACACTGTTTTAATAAAGCTCCTGAAGCTGATGCCACACAAGAAACAGGAGCTAAAAAACCCCAACTCAGTACATTCCAGTATTGAATTTGTACTTTATGAAAACTGTAGCTTGTGTTAGGAATTTGAAGGAAGGGGAAATCTCTTCAGCTCATTTATTTTCAGACTTAAAAATTTCTTTCTGCACAGTCCTTCATTTAAGGACAAGCCTCACCTTCTAAGTTTATTCCCAAGTGAGAGGGACATATTCATTATAGAAGATTGTTTTATAACTTTGGTGCTTCCAGTTTAAATCATCTTAATTGAGATATATTTAATTTGAAAACTGCACTGTCTGATTCTCCAAAAAATCATCCTCTGTGAGGATACTTTAGGTTTCTCAGATGTGCTCTCATATTCATCCTGGAAACCCATGGTAGGCTGTGGACAATTATATTGCAGACATAAAGAATAATTTGAGAAGGGTTAGTCTATTTATTCATTAACCAAACATTGCTTCATATGCTGAGAATATAAAGAAAAATGTGAAATGGTCCTGGTTTTCAAGAAGCCATGTGAGGGGCGAGAAGATACTGATTGTGGTATTTGCATGGAGAAGTGGGACTACTGTCCTGTGTGTGTTAAAAACCACCCAATTCAGTTCTCAATTTCTAGAAAACATCCTGGGTTGGTATGGTTGTATGTGTTGTGTACACACACACACACACACACACACACACATATGTACAATCATGATTTGCTTAATGATGGGGATACATTCTGGGAAATGGGTCAGTAGGTGATTTTTTCATTGTGCAAATATCATAAAGTGCCCTTACACAAACTAAGATGGCATAGCCAACTACATACCTAGGCTATATGGTACAGCCAGTTGCTCCTAGGCTACAAACCTGTAGAGTGTATTACTGTATTGAATACTATAGGCAATCATGACCCAATGGTATCTAAAGATATCTAAGCATAAAAAAGGTACACTGAAAATAGGGTATAAAAGCTGGATGCAGTGGCTCACGCCTGTAATCACAGCACTTTGGGAGGCCAACGTGGGTGGATCACCTGAAGTCAGGAGTTCAAGACCAGCCTAACTAATATGGTGAAACCCTGTCTCTACTAAAAAAAATTAGCTGGGCTGTGGTGGTGCACGCCTGTACTCCCAGTGACTCAGGGGGCTGAGGCAGGAGAATCACTTGAACTCAGAAGGTAGAGGTTGCAGTGAGCCGAAATTGCGCCACTGCACTCCAGCCTGGGCAACAGACAGAGACCCTGTCTCAAAAAAAATATATATATATATATATATATATATATATAGGGTATAAAAAGTAAACATGTTATACCTGTATAGGGCACCTAACCATGAATGGAGCTTTCAGGACTAGAAGTTGCTCTGGGTGAGTCACTGAGTGGTGAGTGTATGTAAAGGCCTAGGACAATACTGCACACTACTGTAGACTTTATAAACACTCTACACTTAGGCTACACTAAATTTATAAAAACAATTTTTCTTTCTTAGTACTAAATTAACCTTAGCTTACTGCAACTTTTTTACTTTATAAACTTAAATTTTTGTTTTTACTTTTTGACTCCTTTGTAATAACAAACACATCCATTTGCCTAGGCCTACACAGGGTCAAGATCATCAATGCTGTCTTCTGCCTCCACATTTTGCCCCACTGAAAGGTCTTCAGAGGCAATGACACGCATGGCACTGTCATCTCCTACCATAATGTTGCTTTCTGTGGATACCTTCTGAAGGACCTGCCTGAGGCTATTTTACAGTTAACTCTCTCTATATATATATATATAAAATAAAAATATATATAATACATGACATTAGATATATTTACATGTATAGCTATATTATATATAAACATATATTTTTACTCTATTGTATATTATATATAAACATATATATTTATATATATAATAGAAGAAGTACACTCTAAAATAATGATAAAAGTACAGTATAGTAAATACATATGTCAGTTACACAGTGTATATTATCATTACCAAGTATTAGGAAGCATACATAATTGTAGGTGCTACAGTTTAGATAACTGGCAGCCTAATAGGTGTGTTTACACCAGCATCACAACAAACACGACTAATGTGTGTGTGACAATGTTAAAAATTTTCAGCTGCTTTATAATCTTATAAATGCCATCTGTCATTGACTGAAATGTCATTATGTAGCACATGACTGTGTGTATACGTATACATGGGCTTATAAATATACAAAATATACTGACACATATACATGTATATTTATATACACACATACAACTCAAACTCTTTCTTAAGTTATTAAATTGGGAACATAGATTTCAGAGGAAAAAGAAAGAGAGGTGAATTTCCTTTCTGGGGAGAGTTGACTTATCAGGTAAACAATTTATGGAAAAGTACAAAATAAAAGTACATAGTAAAAATACTTTTTATACTCCATTTTACTTTTTATTTTTATTTTTTTCATTTTTTTTGTGACAGAGTCTTGCTTTGTTGCCTGGGCTGTAGTGCAGTAGCATGATCTTGGCACATTGAAGCCTCTACCTCCTGCCTCAGCCTCCCAAGTAGCTGGGACCACAGTGTGCACCACGATGCCTGGCTAATTTTTGTGTTTTTAGTAGAGACAGGTTTTGCCATGTTGGCCAGGCTGGTCTCGAATTCCTGGCCTCAAGTAATCTGCCAGCCTCTGTGATCCCAAAGTGCTGGGATCACAGACATGAGCCAATACACCTGGTCTAATATTATTTTATTTAAAAAATAAACAATGTAGTCAATGGCCACAAAAGAGTATTTAGTAAATATAAGTCTCTCTCATTGCCTTGTCCCTCAAACACAACAAGTACAACTGATAACAATTTCTTGTTATTCTTCCAGAAAGATGCTATGCTTGTAAAAGCTTAAATATATAAAACAAATAATAGGACACTATACACTCTGTGAAGCACTTTGCTTTTTCACCTCATTAAATTTTTAAAAATACATTGAAACATTTCAAACACGCAAATGAGAACATACTGCTTCATATTACCAGGCAGGCTGTGGACCACACAGCTCCACAGAATACCCTTCACATTGACTATGATGTGAATAGTTCTGTCTGAAGTAGCGCAGCCCTCTGTTGAAAATAACAAAACATGAATCCCCTTGCATCCCCCTCACCACACAGCTGTATGAAAGCAAAACAAAATGCCAATGTTTGCCTCCATTTTTTGGAAACGTAATAGATATGGTTGAGGTCGTTTGAGTATTTCTTCCTGATTTCATTATTGTCTTGCCATCCCACCATAGTCATAGATACAGTGTTTTATAAGACCCATGCATAATATTTACTAGACACATATATCTATCAATGTAGATAATACTACCTAATGTGCTTATATTTACTGGTATCAAAAGTTTACATAAATAGTATATGACTGAATATATCATTCTATGACTTGGCTTTTTCAGTCATCTTACCTCTTTGATAATCATCTTCACACATGTATCTCTAGAACATATTTTAAATGCTATATATAATTCCACTATATGACTATATGACAATTTCCTAATCTATACTCCTATTAAATGACATTCTGTTTTAAAATATTTTTCACTGGAAATCACACTGCAATAAACATTGTTACACCAATTTCCTTCTGTACATGAGAACTTTTCCTAAAGTTATAAATCTAGAAGTAGAATTGCTAAGTTAGAGAGTATGAACGTCATCACTTTTATAGTATTTCAAATTGCCCTCCAAAGTAGTGGTACCAATTCACATGCTTACTAGCAGTATATGAGAGTTATTGTTACTCTAAAACCATAACAACTCTTGATATTGTTATAATTTAAATTTTGCCAAGTTGAGACGATGTCTAACTTATTTTTTCATTTTCCTAATTATTAGTAGGGTGAGCATCTTTCCATATGTTTCTTATATATTTACTTATCTCTTGAATTGCCTGTTCACACTTCACTCATTCTTTAGCATTCATACGCATTACAAATATCTTTTCAAAGGATATGGTTTATTTTTGAACTTTATGTTTTGTGTCCTTGTGGAACACAAGAGTTTTAAAAAATCTTGGCGTCATCAAATTTACCAATCTTTTGCTCTACTTTTTGTGTCTTCTCTAAGAAATTTTTCCACATATAAATGTTATGAAGATAGTCCATATGCTTTTTTTTTTAACCAAAAGCTGTTTTAATATTTAGATATTTAATCCATCTGGAATTTATTTTTGTATATGGTGTGAGAATGGGATCCAATTTTACTTTATTTTTTCCATATGTTTACTCAATTGTCCTAGTACCATTTATTGACTAGTCCTGCCTTTCCTCACAGACTTATAGTGCCATGTTGGTTATATTTCAAGTTTCCACATATGAAGGATCTGTTTCTAGGCTCTCTATTATGTTCTTTTGGTTTATTTGACTCTTCCTGTGCCAATACCACACTGTCTCCTTTTCTATAGCTCTATAAATTCTTGATGTATTTGGTCAGGCAAATTTTGCCCTGCCCCCAACTTATTCTTCTTCAGATTTATTTTGAATCTTCTTGATTCTTTGTGCTTCCTTATTAATTTTAGGATTCACTTGTCAAGTTCCATAAAGTCTCTTTTGAATTTTGGTTAAAATGTTATTAAGTTTCTAGTGTATTGTGGGGGAGAAGACTAACATATTTACAATTCATGAATGTAGAAGTGTGTCTCTGTATTTAATTATTTTTGTTCTTCAAAAACATTTATTTTCCCCATAGAGATCTTAACCTACATATATTAGATTTATTCTTATGTACTTTATAGGTTTCTATTTTCTATTTAATTTTATAGCTTGTTATTGTTTTGTTGAAACGACAATTATTTTGGTATGTTGATTTGAGTCTAGTAAACTTCTGAAGCTTTCTTATTTATTCTAGTAGTTGAAAAGCACTTGGATTTTATTTGTTTCAAATACGGTTGTTTACTAATAAGAACAGTTTTATTGCTTCTCTTTCAAATCTTACACCAGATCCCTTTCTTCTTGAATTGCATTAGAAGAGAGCTTCAACATACTGTTGACTACAAGTGGTTATAGTGGTATCCTTTTCTTGCTGCTAGGAACACTTAGGATGTCACATTTAAAGGGTGATATTTCTAGGTTTTTCATAGATATTCTTTCTTAGGTACTATTCCTAGTTTGACAGAGCCACACAATATTCAGACATTTTGGTCAAAGATTATTCTGGGTGTGTCTATGGGGGTGTTTCTGGATGCAATGCATAATATTTGGATTAGTAGACTGAGTAAAGCCGATTGCCTTCACTAATGTGAATGGGCCCCATCTGATCAGTGGAAGGCCCAAATAGAACAAAAAGGCTAACCCTCTGCAAGTAAGAAGTCACTCCTCCTGCCTGACTGCTTTCAAATTGGGACATCAATGTTTTCCTGCCTTGGAACTCTAATTAAAACATCGGCTCTTCTCAAGTCTTGAGCGAGCAGCCTTCAGACTGGAATTACACCATCAGTTTTCCTGGGTCTCCAGCTTGCCAACTGCAGATCTTGGGACTTGTAAGACTTCATAATCACGTGAACCAATTCCTTATACTAAACCTCTCTCTCTCTCTCTCTCTCTCTCTCTCTCTCTCTGTGTGTGTGTGTGTGTGTGTGTGTGTCTCTCTCATTGGTTCTGTTTCTCTGGAGAGCCCTAACTAATATATTTGCAAACATATCATATCCACAAATCAATTCAATCATTCCTACCACTGCAACTACCCCAGTACAAGTCTTCTCCTTTTCATGGGATTCATATCAATTATACTCACCCTAGTATAGATTATTATCTACATAGTAGCTAGAGAGGTTATTTAAAAGACAAATCAAAAAGGGCACAGTGGCTCACACCTGTAAACCCAACACTTTGGGCAGCTGATAGGGGAGGATAGCTTGAATCCAAGAGTTCGGGACCAGCCTGGGTAATATAGTGAGACATGGTATCTACAAAAAATAAATTATCCAGGTGTGATGGCATGCACCTGTAGTCCCAGCTACTCAGAAAGCTGAGGCGGGAGGATGCTTGAGCCCAGGAAGTCGAGGCTTCAGTGATCTGAGATTGCGCCACTGCACTCCAGCCTGGGCAACAGAACAAGACCTTGTCTCAAACAAACAAACAAAAGCAACACATTTCTCTCTGCCTGATGTGCTCTCTCACTGGAAATATATGTGTGTCTCACTCCCTCACTTCAGCCAGGTATCTGCTCAAAGTAGCATGCTTCATCACATTCTATCTTTGTTGCTCTTTGGAGCAGTTATTACCTGATGACATTATATAGTTTATCCGTTTATTTGATTATTTTCTGATTCACCCACTTGAATGCAAAATCCATGAGGCAGAGAATTTTTCCATTTATTTAGATGTTATATCCCCAATGCCCGAGGCAATGCCTAACACATAGTGGGTGCTAAATCAGTGTTTGTTAAATCAATAAATGTGTAAATTTTATTACTTTTTTCTTCATTTTCCTGCATCTATGATTTGATTATGTGCTAATATGGTTGATAGATTTTCTGACATTAAATCTGCTTTACTTTCTTGGAACAAATACTAAGAGAACATGATGTGTACTTTTACTACATGAATTAATGCAATTTATTAATATTTTATTTTGAATTTTTGATTTTATGTTCACACAAGAATTATGCTACAGTTATCTTTTTTATAGTGTCCTTGCCTAGTTTTAGTTTCATCAGCATGTTAGCCCACCCAAATTAAGCCAACTAGCTTTTCTTTTTTTTTTTTTGAATCTTAAATAATTTTTATAAAAGAGCAGATTTTTGTCCTTAGAAAGTTTGTTAAAACACACATGTAAGGCTGGCTTGGCTTACTGGTTTTGGGCAGAAGACTCCTAACAATTTAATTTATTTGATAGTTATTGGTTTATTCATGTTTTCTATGTTTTGTTTTCTCCAGTCAATTTTGGCAACTTATATTTTCCTAAAAAAATTATCATTTCATCTAAATTTTCAATTGGCACAGTGTGTTCCTATTATTTGTAATATCTGTAATATCTACATTTGTTTCCTCTTATTACCAATTACTTGTACTTTTTATTTTTAGAAAGTTGTCATCAAAGCTCCAGCTTTTAGCTTTATTGTTTCTCTCTATTATTTCTTTATTTTCTACTTATTATGTTTTTTGTTATTTCCTTAGAATAGATATATGGTTTTGTTTTCTTTGTTATTATTTTTCTAACTTTCTGAGTTTAACACTTAACTGATTTAAGTCTTTACATTAATTATGTTAAGGGTTCTATTTTTGCCATCATGTACTTTGCTGTATCCCTCAGTATTTTCATTGTTATTTATATTTAAACATTTTCATAAAGCACAAAATATGTTTTAAAATACAAACATATATGGATTCTTTAAAACGACTTTTCAATGTTGATTTATTATTTATTAGGTTGATGCAAAGGTAATTGGGTTTTTGCCATTACTTTCAATGGCAAAACTAGTGGCAAAAACCGCAATTAGTATTGTGGTCACAGAATGTGGTCTATATAACACTAATGTCTTATAATTTATTGAGATGCTCTTGGTGGCCTAGAACATGATCAATTTTTCAAAATTAATATTTTATATGTACTTGAATGTATATTTTTATCTTGGGGGCATAGAGCTACATAAATTTCTTCAGCTGAAGCATCTCCAACCCTTTTATACTTTATTGAATATCATTTTAAATTATGTTGTTAACTATATAGAAGTTCATAATGTACATTCTTCATGGATCATTACTTTCATTATTATGTGATGTAAGTCTCCATTTCTTCATTTCTATTAGTACTTTTTGCTATAAATTCTATCTAGTCTTATACTAATATTAATACAGCAGCTCTCTTTTATTTAATATTTGCATGCTGTATCTTGTACAGTGTCTTTACTTCATATCATAAAGAAGCTATGAGACTTGTCTCAGATCATACAGCTAATGCACAGACACACTAAGATTTGACCCCAGGCAATCTTACACCAAAGTCACATTCAACTCCTAAAGTATGCCATCTCTAAAATGGGCTTCCAATCTGGGCACCCAGTAGACCCATATCTTCTGTCACTTTTGTTCTACTGAATTTCTTTTTCACAGAGATGTTTATCCTGTGTTTGATATTTTCTACGTGTTTTTGTCTCTTTTCATTTTTTTGTATCATTACCATGTACTTCTTGACCTGTTCTATAAAGACTTTGCTTAATATTTTTGGAGATTGCTTCATATAATTACATACAGATCTGCTTCATTATGTTTAATGACTGCATAGTATTTCATTATATATGTTATAAAATTTATTTAAGTAGTCTCATAAAGATGTGCATTTGAGTTATTTTCAATATTTTGCTATTACCAAGAACACTGAAATAAATACCCTTGGACATAAGTATTTTGTAAACATTGAAGTATTTTTGTAGAACAATTTCCTAACATTGAATTGCTAGGTCAAAGATTATAGGCATTTTCTATGTTACAGATATTTCACAATTGTTTTCTACAGATGTTAAGTTATACTCTCAAAAGCAGTGTATGAAAGTTTATATGTCCCACACTTTCTCACCAATTGTATAACTTCAAACTCTCTGATCATTGTTAATCTGATAAGTTAAAAAAAAAGTTTATCACTGTTTTAACAGTGACTTAAAAATCACTGTTTTAATTTTCATTTCTTTTCTTATGAGTGAGACTGAGCATGTTTTCCTCAGTCATTTGTCTTTTCTGTTAGTTGCTGGTTTGTTATATTTTCAGTATTTTAAATATTTAAATCTATACTGACAAATATAGTCTCCCTTGTATTTTCTAAGTTTGGGTTTGGCAGTTAAATGGATCCAGTGTACTATTCCAGTACTTTTTTTCCCCTCTCTCCATTTAGTTCTTGGTTGACTAAAAATTGGTTGTTGGTTGACTAAAAATTTTCTTCCAGAGAATTTTCTCCCATTAATAAATAAATTTGGATAGGCATTAAATTCTTAGTTTATATTCTTTAAAAAGATCTTTTGAAGTATTTCTTTTTTCTGTTCTAGCATTCACTCTTTATATAAACTTATTATCTTTTTGAATGGAAGCCCAAATAATTTTTTTCTTTATTTTTAAAGCCCAGAAACTTTACTAGGATATGTCTCTGTGTTCATTGTTCTAAGTTTATTTTTTAAAGGCCCTGCTGTATGTACTCCTTCAAGCTGCATATCAGAGGCTACTTACATTGCTATAAACTTTTCTTTAATTATATCTTCAAATATTTTTCTTCTTTCACAATTTGTGTTCTTGGGGACAACATTCTTTTTAAGTTTGATATTCGGTATATTGGATCTTTCATATCTATTTTCCACGTCTATCATTTCCTTCTTAATCTTTTTAATCTCCTTTTAACTTTCTCTTCTATTTTGCTCCCTTTACAATATTCCATATTTCTTACTGTGTATTTAGTATGTCTGTTCTGTGTGCTGCTTCAAACATGGCTTTTATTTTTATGATGGTTTTATTTTTCTCTTTCACTTCTTCTGAGCTTGCCAGTCCAAATTTCAATGTATTCTGTTGTCTCACCTATTTTTTCTACATTCTCATGTCTGTGCTTAGAATTCTTATTTTACAGAAGCAAACTTCTTAACATTTAAAATTTCATGGCAAATAACTTGTTCATAGTTTTTATAGAACTCTGTGGAAATATTTATCTAGTGAGTGTTTATTACCTGCCATTATTTTTCCCTTTTTTCCTTATATTATATTTGGGTAGTTCTATGTAAATTCTTTAGGAAAAAAATCACCTCCTATTTGAATGATGTTACTTCTTCCTGAAGTAGCCCTTTATAGGATTATACTTTGAGGGAGGTGAGAGCTATCTTCTGAACTGGCAGGAATTCTCCTTGGGATACTGGTTTGTGAGTACAGGGTTACTTCTCCCTAGCTAAAGAGGTTGATATTTCAGGGCTTCTCACAATGCCTGCTTTTTCCTCTACCCTGCTGCACCAGTAGACTGCTTCCTGGTGATATAACTTACCTTTGTGTTTGTATTTCCTCATTCAGCCCTACCTTACCTTCCCCTTCTTCTGTTTACCAGACTCTGTCCAGGGAAGCTCTTGCTATTAGACAATACCTCTAACAATATTGACCCAGATAAAGAAGAGTTGGGCTTTTCCAGGCTTGAATGAGCCCTGCAGCCTCTGGAGCTGTCTCTCTCTCAGCATCTGCCTGTGTCCGTTTTACGGCTAGCAGCCTTCTTCCTCTGTTAGGATTCAGAATTAGAGAGCCCTCTTCCTGTCATAGAACTAAGTCCTAGCTTTAGGTTTTTATTCTTGTTTTTACTGATTTGGGTGATTTCTAAGAGAAGAGGATAAAAAACATCTTGATTACACTTATTTTAAAACTGCAAATCATGTATTCAAATTTTAACAATGATTTCTATGATGAATAACTTTAAATACTCTCTGAATTTCTTCACTGCTGTCATTTCTAACTCTTTAGTTACATTTATTCCTTTCTTTATGACTATCTACAACTTATTTTCAATCCTGTTCAATTAAATTTTAAAAGTAAGGGCATAGTCCTTACAAAGCATGAAGAGCAGTTTACAGCCTTGCCTGTAACCTCTAGCACATATTTCAGGATCATATTAGTTTTCTAAATTACCACTTCTTAATATAGGATTATAGGTAAGAAAATTTTATATTTATATGTTCAATAAAAGATCACAATAAAAATTATGAAAAGATATTTTCTCTATGACAAGCAAAAACATGATAATGTATAATGTGCAGATGAAAAGTCAGTTCATTCCAATAGATACACATTACTATAAAGATCATTATTTAAAGACTGCAACTATTGGAAATGTTGTTTCCCTTAGTCACTTAAGGAATTAAATATATTTAGGATAATAGGCAACTTTTACAAAGAAAATGTTTATCAGTTTTGTAGAGGGAGCTCCGGGTTCACAGCACATGTCAGACTACATTTTATAGAAGTATAGGGTTTTATTAAACTTCCTGTTTCTGCTGGCTGCTTGCTTGGATAGCTGTGGAGGGCCATGTGATTGTAGCAAATGCTGGATGTAAATTTATATCTTTGGCATAAAATGAAAGATAAAATTATCGGAAATCTGAAAATGTTTTTGCTTGTATAAAAACTTGATCTTAAAAGTTACACTACACCACCTTAGAGAGGGAGAGGAACAGAATTAATGTCAATAGTCTAAATATTGGTTTGGGCTTCTGGCAAATTTTTCATGGGAGGCAATGCGGGTGTGATTAATGCTTCCCAAGAACACTTAGATACTCTCCATCAAGTAATATATGCTGGAAAGGATTGAATGCTAGGTCCCCAGGTGATTAAAGCAAGTTGGCCCAAGGTAACAAAGCTAGAACTCAATAATTCTAGTTAAACTAGTAAAAATAAGAGATTTAAATTTGTATCCAGATTTTGAAGAAAAAATAACTAATCAACAAATGCACACACAGAAACTTTCCAACTAAACATTTCCTACTAAATGAAAAATCTCGTACCCTGATATTCATAGCTTCTTTATTTTGTACTCAAACTTCCTAGGTATTTTTAATTTAGATACTCTTACTCTCTAACAAAAAGGTTGTAATAAGGTTGTTGCCACAGCTGCACCAGTTCTCTCTCACCCTTCTCTGATTATTGAGGGCAACTGGAAGCCAATGTGGTTTGTTTTTGTACATAGTAACTTGGCCCAGGTCACAAGAATACTGCAAAAGAATCTGATAACAACACATTTGAACTCAGACTGCACATGTACAGATAAATACACATCCCAAAACTACTTTTTCACTCTCACCCACAGAGATGAAATATCATTGCCTTTAGAGTCATCAAATGTTTCAGAACATGAAATGCCACTTTAAGACAGTGCTGTGGAGTCATTCCAGGCATTCATAAAGCTTTTTATTTTTTATTTTTAAATTTTATTTTAAATTTAAGGAGTACACATACATGCTTGTTACATGGGTATATTGCATACTGGTGGGGATTGGGCTTGTAATGCACCCAATACCCAAATAGTGAACATTGTACCCAATAGGTAGTTTTTCGATCCTCACCAACCTCCCATATTCCTCTTTTTCAGAGTCCCCAGTGTCTGTTATTTCCATCATTATGTCCATGTGTACCTACTGTTTAGCTCCTAATTACAAGTGAGAACATGCTTTATTTGGTTTTCTGTTTCTGCGTTCACTTAGGGTAACGGCCTCCAGCTCCATTCTTGTTACTGCAAAGGATATGATTTTATTCTTTTTTATTGCTGAGTAGTATTTCATGGTGTATTAAGTACCACATTTTCTTTATCCAGTCGACCATTGACAGGCACTTAAGTTGATTCCATAACTTTGCTCTTGTGGACAGTGCTGTGATGAACATGAATGCAGGTGTCTGTTTTACATAATGATTTATTTTCATTTGGATAGGTACCCAGTAGTAGGATTGCTAGGTCCAATGATAGTTCTATTTTTAGTTCATTGAGAAATCACACTGTTTTCCACAGAGATTTAACTAATTTATATTCCCACTAACAGTGTATAAGTGTTCTTTTTTCTCTACATCCAGGCCAACATCTGTTGCTTTTTGACTTTTTAATAATACGCTTTCTGACTGGTGGAAGATGATATCTCATTGTGGTTTTAATTTGCATTTCTCTGATGATTAGTGATGTTGAGAATTTTTTCATGTGTTTGTTGGCCACTTGTATTTCTTCTTTCGAGAAATGTCTGTTCATGTCCTTTGCCCAGTTTTTAATGGAGTTGTTTGTTTTTTTTCTTGTGGAGTTTCTTGTCGAGTCTGGTTATTAGTTCTCTGTCAGATGTATAGTTTGAATATATTATTTTCCAATTCTTTAGGTTGTCTGTTTATTCTATTGATCATTTCCTTTGCTGTGCAGAAATTTTTTTGTTTAACTAGGTCCCATTTGTTTATTATTTTTGTCTCCTTGGCTTTTGGGGTCTTCCTCATAAATTTTTTTGACTAGTCCAATTTCCACAAGAGTTTTTCCTAGGTTTTCTTCTAGAATTTTTACAGTTTCAGGTCTTACATTTAAGTCTTTAATCCTTCTTAAGTTAATTTTTTTGTATATGGTGAGAAAGATAAGGGTCCAGTTTCATTCTTCTGCATATGGTTATCCAATTTTCCCAGCATCATTTATTGAATAGGGTATCCTTTCTCCAGTGTTCACTAAAGTATTTTAAAATGATTGTTCTTTGAGAATTGTTTACAATTATGATTTCCTTATTCTTTTTAGGCCACTCTTAATCAGTCTAAATCTAACTAATATCCTTAGAAATTATATTAAAAATGCGACAGTTTACTTTCAGTGTAAAATAAATTACTTTAATAATTTTATTGTGCATTTGTTTAAGAATCAACTCTTCCAGCTGAAGAGTTGATTATGACACGACGCCTGCCTTGAAGAGGTAAGAATTTAGGTGGAGGCAAAGGTTAGAATAAGGAAGATATACAAGAATTACTTAAGGATTATATGCCAAAGCATTTCCTAAGAAAATGCCTTTTAAATTCATGGCAGTTGTTGCAACTTTTCTTAATAGAAATCTTATAAGTAAATCCAAGTTATTAGAGACATAAAAGAAAAATTCTTCTGATTGAAATGAGAACACAGTTCCATGAGTCTCTCCTGCTGGGTTCCCTGTCTTAACCCCTTGCAGCCCTTAAGCTTCTTTTAGGGAGGCTCTTAGGGTTTTTGGAGTGCATATCCTAATCCCTACTTTCCATATACATACAATTATTTTGTCCAAATAATTGAGGACAGATATATTTAATGTATACTAGCATTTGATAGGTAGCAGTATCCTACTATATGGGTTGGAATAGCCATATTACAGACAGAAGTATGATTTTTAAAGTAGAAATCAATGGGGACTAGTGAAAAGGTAGAAAACAAAGAAGTGAAGGATGGCAATTGGTCTCATTATATTACAGAACTAACTAATTAGTAGTTGATAAACAAGCCAGACTTTCCAAATCCAAACTTTCATGGATAAAATTTTACAAGAATCATTGTTAGTGTTGTCCCTCAATTCTCCCCAAATGACTCTGCTAACTGATAGGTACTATGGAACACTATGCAAATGTCTCCAACTAGTCAAAGGATTCATGTGTTTAGTAAGAACCATCGCATGCATTAGAGTATTCCAGCTAGGTCTTGGGTTGAAATAAACATGGTCTTATTATATAAAACATGTTCCTAGAAATTAACCAAATTCTAAGAAACGAACTCAGTTTTATCTTAGTCCATGAGGTGGGTGCCTAAGTATAAAAGCAACCTAAGGTTTTAGATATGGAGGTTTTCTTGTCACTGGATGTTGACGGTAGGAAAGAAGATGGAGCCTTACTAATTTACTTTGCATTCACTTTCTTTCTGTCTTGTAAACATGTGGCAAATGTAATAGAAACTACATTTAGGATGTTAGCAGGAAAATAAATTTTATTTTTTCAGTTTGAGATTTGTGACTCTAGATTCCCATGACACAAACACTGCTTAGATATGTAGTTCAGTGATTTAGTGCCTTCTGGGCAGGTAATTCATGGACTTTCTCATTCACTTGACTTGAGGAAGAGATCTTTAGAACTGCAAAGCAAAATTAAATTAGACTAAACAGAGAAGTAGAGCTTTCAATTGAGAAAAAAATTGTAGGGAAATTTACAAAGAGAGGAAAGTGTGATAAAGGGAAGTAAAAATAGCTTTTGTTTAAATACTAGAGATAAACCCAGGTTCCCAGCTAGATATGTGCTTGGGGGAGAACCATATGAAAGGTGAGGTTTATTGGAAATGTTTTGTAACAAAATATTATCAGCAGATGTTCCTTGTTAGGAGGATACGTATTAATATTGATGTGTTGCCCCCAATTTGCTTACATTGCCTCCAAACTGCCTGATAAAGCTGCCTTACAGAATCACTGCACATGGCTGTACACTGTACAAGGAAGAATATCTAAAAGAATGACATTTACACCATAGATGTCATGGATTTGCATATTTATTCTGGCAATATTCTCTACTGAAATAAAGCCATGAGAAAGGGGCACTTTTTTCCCATTTACAAAAAGGTGCCATCTGTGCTAGCAACAGTCTAGTGTTAATTCTTCTGTAGAATCACTTCAATTCTCAGATGTTCCTTGGCCAGATGCACAGATGAATCATTCCTCATTTCCTTTTCTTATCATACTCATAAATGAGGTCTAAAATGCTCATTAGATCTTTGGACTCTTTTGGCATCCAAAAAGATGGTTGGCATCCAAAAGATTGGGAATGAACCCAAAACTAGTTGTTTCACTAATACAAGATGGGGATTGGGTAGTCACAGACGGAAAAAGAATAAGCGGATTTGGCGAAGAAAATGATACTTTTTTTTTCTTTCTTGTTTACTGCCTGGTGCATAGCAGCTACTCAAGAAAATATTTTGGGAATGAATTAATGTGCATAGGGACCATCATCTCTAGAACCATCCAAAGCCTCCTTTACTTTCAGGATCAGTCCAAAAGCAAAGTATTTACAATTTCATGGAGGATAAATATTAATAACAGTGATGATGAAACGGATTATACATTGTAATTCTTTACATAGATTCTACCAACTGATCTTTACTATATTCCTATGATTTTCTAAAACATGCTTATTCTATTATATCCAGACAGCTGTTCTTTCTCTCTACGTAACCCAATGTCCACTTTCTGGCCAGGTTCTCAGGCACACTTGACATTTTCATGAAGAGAAGGAAAATCATTTCAAGTCCAAAGAATAAGCACCATCATGGTAAAAGGTCATAAAACACTAGGAGTTGCTCTTTAGCAATAGATTTTTGAAGGTAAGGCCAAAGAAAACATGGGACATGGTTTGGAACAAGCTCGCGTATACTTCATCATCAGGGCTGTGGTACACAGTATGAGAAGGCTTCAGGGGAATTAAAACACCACTGGAAAGGAGGGTTTTGCTTGCATTGGCTATAATAAATATGTTTTTACAATAAACAAATGGGTGGCCATAAGACATGCATGTCTGATGTTGAAGGAAAGCCTGTTTGCACCAAATAAATTACAGAAACAGTTCAAGAGCAGTTCATCCTAGTGAAAATATTATCCCTGAACTACTGGCAGGGTTAATGTCAGGTTAGGTTATCTTTTGTATGAATGCCAACTGCACTCGCTAAACCTGCCTAAGGGTAGTCTGTTGAAACCTGTATACACTTCGGTGTTTTTCAGTAACTTTAAACACTTTTACTTTAATCACAGCCAAACCTTACTTACTTTTTTCCTAACAGGATCGACTTTTTCAGGGGGCTATCTTTCAGCTTGAAAATCATCCTTCCCTGCCCCGGCATGCTCCTTGCCCCTGCCCTATCCTACGTGACTACATTCCAAATGAATGTCTGAGATGAAGGCCAGGGCGATAGATGCCAATCCTGTACAAATCACAGAGTGGACAGACTGATCCAAAGGCTATCATTTATTCAAAGTCCAGTCCTTTAGTTCACTGGAAGGGAATGGCTCTTAAAATATGGCCAGCAAAAACAATGAAGTAAGACTCTTTGGGGGGCATTAATTTCATCAAAACTTTTGAAAATCATCAGATGCTCATAAACTTTGGATTTTTAGAGCACTACAGGAATATCATGTATTTATATTTATTACAATTTATAAATATTTATGTCGTAATGTAAATATTTATAAGTTGTCGTCTTCCAAGCCTCTATGAAAAAATGAACATGGAATTAATTGAGTGGCTAGCAAGACAGATGAACACTTCCCAGCACTGGCTATTAATACTCTAATTGCTACGATTTGCAAAGGTTTGCAAAGAGAATAAAAACTTCAAGTCAATAGTCTGTCACCAAGCATTCACCGAACACCCACAAATTGGAATAGGTATCTGAGAGAAGCTATCTGTGGACACTGTCCTCAAATTACCTTTCTGTCTTTTAAGATAATTAAAGCATTTAGAAGTTGATATGGTTTGAACCTGTGTCCCTAACCCAATCTCATATCAAATTGTAATCCCCAGTGTTGGAGGTGGGATGTGGCAAGAGATGATTGGATTATGGGGCTGGGTTCTTCATGAATAGTTTAGCACCATTTCCTTGGTGCTGTTCTCATGATAGTGAGTGAGTGAGATATGGTGAGATAGGGTTGTTTAAAAGCATGTGACACCTCCCTCATCTCTCACTTCATCCTGTTCCTGCCATGTAAGACACCTACTCCCGCTTTGCCTTCTGCTGTGAGTAAAAGCTCCCAGAGGGCTCCCAGAAGCAGCCTGCTGCCATGTTTCCTATACAACCTGTGAAACCATGAGCCAATTAAACCTCTTTTCTTTACGAATTACTCGGTCTTACATATTTCTTTATAGCAGTATGAGAACAGACTGCTACAGGAATATGGGTCTGTCAAATACTTGGTGTTATTTTTGTTTACAATGTTATACCTTTCTTCACTGTAAGTTCTTTTTAAATCACTTTTTTAAGTAGGAATAAATAATCTTCCTTTTCCTACTTGCAGTACATCAGTGTTATATGTCACAAGTCAAGAGCTTCAAGACAGAAAAGCAGGATTTGTATTTCAATTCTATCACTTCATAACTGGGCAAATGATTGAAACTCTGAGTCTTGGTCCCTTCCACCATAAAATGAGGATGAAAGTGATAGCCTCTATGCACAGTTTTTGAGAAGGATTGTGGAGGATAATTATGAGATGAAGTAATCATGGCTTGTATAAATATAAATTGCCATTTAGAATTGTCTTTTACAACCTGGTGAAAAGCTTATGACATGTAAGTGCCCATTTAAATCAGTGATACCTGATGAGAACTTTGCTGCACATCAAAATCACCAATGAAGCTTGATAAAAAATATAGCCCAATAGGCTCTGCCCTCACTGATTCAGACTTAGTAGCCTGGGGGTGGGCCAGTATATTTCTTTTTTTAAAGTGCTGTAGGTAGACCAACATTTGAGAACTACTGCCTTAATAAACAAGAATGCCCCTCTCCTTCAGGATGCATCTGGGAAAACAACTAACGTACCTTCTAGATGATTTGGCTTACAAATAGAAACTTGGATTCCAAGACACTCTGTGATACTCCATATGCTAAAAATGCTTGTAAACTCTAATGATAGATTCTAAACCTTCAAATATGAGAATCTATAGAAATGCACTCTACTTGGTGGTAGAAACTTGAATTAAGGGGTACTAAGGGAAGTTGATATTAGTTCATTAAAGTATCTGCCATGTCATCACTATAGACAAGGAATATATGCTCATATAACTGACCAATAATTTTATAGAATCTGCAGTTCCAAAAAATGATGTTTGAGTAAATAGTGTGAAACATAAGAGGAAATGGTAATTTTAAATTTTCTTCTTCTTTACCAGAGAGGGGCTGAATTACTCATGGCATCCCAAATTTCTCTTAATGCATAGTATGAGGTCTATAGTCGTTAAGGCTGACTCAACGTGTTCTTAAAAGAATTCTGAATTGAATCTTTCTGAAGTAGCAAAAAAAAAAAAAAAAAAAAAAAGATCACTTACCATTTCATTATTTTTCATTCTCATTCACCTCTGAACTTCCTGGTTCTGTCTGGGGCCAAAGTAAAAATGCCAAAACACCACGGGAAAGGCTGCTCTCACAGTATTTCTGGCTCACCAAACATTTCTGGAGAGAGCCAGTTTCCATCATATTTCAGTTCCAATTTTATAGACCCAAGAAAACTCAAGATAGTTCAGATAAAGTTCAGATAAGCATTCAAATTTTCAGTTACTCATACCAGAAGAACCACTAAGTCATTTGACATGTTCACATCACTGTTTTAGGACAAGAACAACAACAACAACTAGAATTCTGATCCAATGTGAACAATTTTAGAGGAGTATAATGTACTGAGAAGCCACTAGAATTAATAGATGATTTGTTTTTTAAAAAAAAAAATTAAAAATAAAAAAAAATGACCCTGTGGCTTATTTTAGGTATAAGTAAAATTTAAATGAAATAAGCTAACAACATCAAACATTGAGCAGTAGCTTGTTCGAGAAAAGCTACTATGGCAACTAACACAAGAAATGACTTGGAGTGATAATACTTTGCTCACTTGTTTATCTTTCTTAGTTCTTTCCTTCCTCTCCTTCCTTAAAAATGGAAATGATAGTACCAACATCACTGTACATTACATGTATAATGAACTACTAATTCTAAAACATTAAAGTTCTTGCATTGGCATGGGATGGGGCAGGAAAGAAGGAAGTTAATTTAACTTTCAAATAATCCTATAAAAACACTACCTTTGGGGCCAGAAATTAGCCTCTGAAGAAAGAAATAAATTCTGAAATTTTTAAAGGGTGAGTGATTTGGTAAATTTATTCACTAGGAGATCAAGATCTTCTCAAAAACTGTCAACAAAGAAAAACACATGCATACCAGAGTCTCATTATAACACTACCCACTCTGGTGTGAAGTTTGGAATAGCAAGCTTTTATTCTTGGATCCCATCCAAAGAGATTCAGTTATTGTAAGCACCAGAAGGAAACTGCTATAACATGGCTCCATGTATAATGCTTTTTTGTGGCATAAGCAAGACCCTATTATGCTAAAATACAGTAACTGACAAAATTAGGCCACAGAAACTGGCAATAACTGCCATTAAAAAGGAGCTTAGTATGTTTATCATTCCACTAAAATTTTAACCAGTCTTCTCATCTCCCAGGAAGTACGTAAACCTTAGCAAATAAAATCTGCATCTTCTTCACCCAGCATAAATTATCTCTTGTTCTTAGCTAATGGGAAAATACATACTTACAAGGATAGGAAAAATACTTCGGACTCTTCCTTTACTAAGTTTATATCTAAAGAAACATTTTTAAATAGTATTTTGAGTGTAGAGAGCCATTTTTAAATACTTAGGTAAGGAAAAATTAATTAATACCTACCATTTTAAAGTACTACTTCATCTCCTTTCTTTTTCTTCTACCATCTTGCCAACCAACTTGGGAACTGAATTACTCAGAGTATTTGTGTATATTTACCCCCATGATATGGTTTGGCTGTGTCCCCACACAAATCTCATCTTGAATTATTGCTCCCATAATTCCCACATGTTGTGGGAGGGATCTAGTGTGGGATACTTGAATCATGGGAGGGATTCCTTCCAGACTATTCTCCTGGTAATGAATAAGTCTCACAAGATCTGATGTTTTTACAATGGGTTTCCCTTTGTGCTTGGCTCTCATTCGCTCTCCTGCCTGCTGCCATGTAAGACGTGCCCTTCACCTTCCACCATTATTGTGAGACCTCCCCAGCCTCATGGAACTGTGAGTCCATTAAACCTCTTTTTCTTTATAGTTTACTCAGTCTCAGATATGTCTTTATCAGCAGTGTGAAAATGGACTAATATACCCCAATTACTAAATAATTATTGATTTGTACTTTAGAAGGAGATACCTGGCTTCTAAGTAGGGGTCAAGTTTCCTCTTAATTTTGTCAATTCTTCAATTTTCAGGAAGATGAAAACATTTTCTCTCGTCATGTATTATCCCTAATAACTATTTTAAGAAGCATAAATTATTAGTAATTTTATTAATCAAAATTTGTATCTAAATTCTAACTCAATATCCATATTTAGAAGGGAGTAAATTCCTCCAAGAGAAAATATACCTAGTTAATACGCTATAAAAATATCAAGTCTGAATCTTAGCACTCAGTAGGCTGAAAATTACTCAAAAGTAAAGGATTAGAGGAACAAAAAGTCTTGGCAAATATACACATAGAGGTGTGCCACACATATTTAAATCATTAGTTATCTTTTAATATGGTATCTACTATTTATTTAATGTCACTAAGTATTAGGTACTATCCTAGGCATTGTACACATGTTGTATCACTTAATTTACTTTAAACAGTGCAAGAGCAACTTCAATATAGGTATTAGTATTACCCCTATTTACAGATAAGAAATGGAGACTGAGAAGAATGAAGTTAACTTGTATGTGCTCACACATCTAGCAAAAATAGAACTGATTTTTAAATCTAGGTCTGTTTGACTTAAAAGTCTTTACTTTTCACTATGAAGTTTGTTCTAAATGAGAATAATGTACTTTGTCACCCTATAAATATTATAAAAGTAAACATTAAAGTGGTATAAACTACAATGGAAGTTATCTAAGCCAGGAATTATTATATAATTTAACACTAATCAACTCACTTTTTAAAATTTTATATTTGCACTAATAAACTCACTGCTCATATAGTTCTAATGACTCCCTCTATATAAATGCATCAAGATTTACATTCAGATCCAACCACTTACTCTGTTATCAGATTAGATCAGTTGCTTGCAAAGTACCACCAAAAATGTGAAATATAATGTGTTGAAAGTTGCAAATATTTTTCCCATTGGGAAAGTCAAACCTACTGCTGTATATACTGTCATTACTATATGTAAAACAGTCTTTTCCTCTCTATTTTAAATTTTCTTCCTACTGAAAGAAAGAAGAAAAAAATAACACAAATAAGGCAATGATTAGAGTGCTGGAGTGATTAATGAAGTTGATAACCTGAGCTATGAAGGTTAAAAAAGTGAATTGGATGCAGAAGCTAAAAAGGTGATTAAGTGGAAGATTCCCTGGGGTGCAGATCTTTGAGATGTGTTGATTATATTCAGTCAATCCTGGAGGGGTAGAGATGAGGAAAAAAACAGAATCCTAGTGATGGTGGCATCCTTTAAGACCACGTGGATGGTAGAGAAACCAGTCCCAGAGGCTAGATTGGCTCGACTCCAGAAAAGAAGCAGCCTGGACATAAAGTTGGTGAACAGATCACAGACAACCTTAATAGTACAGAGAAACTGTCAATGACAAAAAGAATCATTTGCAGGAGGTGGAAGCGGTGAAAGGAATTTGTAGCGGAGTGCAAAGTAAAGATCCCCGAGGTTGGCTGAGTGGACTAAGTCCACGCTGAGCAAAGAATTGTTTCCCTCCTAAACCTAGGACAGAAATAATTGGAAAAAAAATCTAGAAATTCCTTCTGCATTCAGGGAGCCAGGAGCTCTCACAGAGCCTTGAGGAGATAGAAGCCAAAAGTACAGGGAAACCTGGGTATGAAGGTAACCACCAGAGAGCTCACATGCAGAGAACCGGAAAACCGGAAGCTGCTATTGGTAGAGGAAGAACTTCACCAAATCTACGTGCAGTACGGGTAACTGGAAGCTCCCTACCATACTGGTGTGTGTAAGATTGATGTCCACACTGCTGATAAACACAAGTTAAGGAATGAAACTAAAATCCAATCCAAGTGTCCCATTAGATGTTCCAGTCAAACTATAATGTGAAACTGATGTTAAGTACATTACAATAAGAAGTCAGTATTGAAAAACTCATGTTTTGATAAGCTTTAAATTTTCTAGTTGACTTTTTATTGGTGTAGGCAAAAGGTTACTTTGCAAAAACTTTAAGAAAAATTTGGTGTTTTCTCTAATGAGTTGAAAAGAAAAGGAATTTGTTCACCTCTCTACCAAATGAAAAAAAAAAAAGAGTTGAAGGCCTAGTGGTTGGGTAATGTGGTGGTAGTGGTGGTGGTGGTGGTGGCTATCTTGAAGTGAAACTGTATCTATAAATCTCCAAGGTTAACTTTGGAAGGAAAACCTCAGGTGGAAAGAAGCAGTTGATCAAACAGCCTCTAGCCTTTCTCTCTGGCTTTCCCTCTTCCTCTGTGAGTCTTTCACTTAGAGTACTATTGCATTTCCAAAGTATTAGATGGACTATTGCCAGGGCCAATAGTTCTCAGTAGAACTGAACACTCCCCACCCCCATTAAAACAGGGAGATAATTTCAAAGGGTATATTTATTGAGCCCATGAGCTCCTTTGACACAGCAGCCTGAGTTTTGTTTTGATAAAGAAGGAAAGTTGTTGCTGCAGCTGTTGTTTCTTCTCATCATTACTCTTCTATAGAGCCAGAAGGAAAACTGATAAAAAGTCCAGCAAGAAGAGATTTGGTGAAATGTCAGGATTATTATAGATGGGGATAGCTATGATGTACTGCTCCTTTCCATTTGCCTCACACACAAAAATTGCATTGATAAACTAAGTGCCATATTTACTTCTAGCATGAATCCAGCATCATGTTGAATGATGTCTGAAAACATTTTGCAAATCACAGATGTAATCCTGAGTCTCTCAGTAGTAGTCTCTGCCTCAGTTCTGACATTGAAGGGATGTATAACTATAACATGTGAGGATTCACTCAGATGGTAACTCTCAAGCCCAGTCCACATGGATCTAGATTTCATTTGTGTGAGAGAAATCAGGAAGTTTTTTCTAATTGATTTTACCACCTTTGGAACGGAAGGAGGTAGAAGAAATAGAGTAACTTGCGTTCTGACAATGCAAGGACAAATAGACTAAATTAATTAAAACAGGTGCTTACAAAATCTAAAAGTACAAATTGTGCTTTTGGAAAATATTTGGCATTTCTATGCAGGATGGACAACATGCTCATATTGGACTATAATATATGTTATCAAGCACCTAAAATATGCAGTTGGCACTGCTAATTAATACTCACGCAATAGGCACTTGCAATGATTTATGTATCCTCATCTTGTCTTCCTAAATTCCTCAAAGGCCAAAACTGCTTTACCTTTTTCCGTATCCCTCTGCTCAAGAGTTGTTTCTCTATGCCTGGTGCGGTGGTTCATGCCTGTAATCCCAGCACTTTGGGAGGCCGAGGCGGGTGGATCACCTGAGGTCAGGAGTTCAAGACCAGCCTGGACTACATGGTGAAACCCCATCTCTACTAAAAATAAAAAAAAAAAAAAAAAAAAAAAAAGAGCTGTGCATGATGGCAATGCCTGTAGTCCCAGCTACTCAGGAGGCTGAGGTGAGAGAATCGCTTGAACCTGGGAGGCAGAGGTTGCAGTGAGCCAAGATCATACCACTGCACTATAGCCTGGGTGACAGAGTGAGATTCAGAATGAGAAAAAAAGAAAGAAGAAAGAAGGAAGGAAGGAAGGAAGGAAGGAAGGAAGGAAAGAAAGAAAGAAAGAAAGAAAGAAAGAAAGAAAGAAAGAAAGAAAGAAAGAGAAGGAAAGAAAGAGAAAGAAAGAAGGAAGGAAGGAAGGAAGAAAAGGAAGGAAAGAAGGAAAGAAAGAAAAGAAAAAGCACTAGTTATTATTATTTCTAGCCTTTTTATGTCTCAGCCCAGAGTCATACACGTATTGGGTACTTAATAAACGTTTCTAAATTGGTTAATTAAATAACCAGTTACTAGCCTAGAGAAAAGGAATAAAGACTGAGAGCCTACTGGGTACCAAGTACACAGCTGTGAACAAGAGAAGTTCTTTGAGCTCATAAAGTTTTTAGCTCTATATTGTTCAGCCCAAAAATATATAAGGAACTGATATTAATGTTTAGGGATTAAAAGAAGGGTCTGGATTACAAACTACCTGACAGCATATATATTAAAGACTATGTTAAAGGCAAACGAATTCAAAGATAAAAATTCGGCTGTGTGTAACAGAGGCCCAAAATAGCTTTTGCAGAAAGGAGATAGAAAATTTCTTCTCATGTAACAGTCCAGAGGTGGGCAGTTCAAGACTCTGCAAAGTTGTCTAGGTTCTCAGGTCCTTCTGTCTCGTAGTCCACCACTCCAGGGTATTCTCTGTCTTCATGGTCCTCGATGGCTCCTCACCACACCCAGATTCCAAGCAACAGATTTGAGGAAGGAGGAAGAACATACCCCCTCAATTAAGAGATAAGTGAATAAGAAATTGTTTTCTTCACTTCTGGGCACAGCCCATTAGGTTTACATAGCCACCCTATCTACAAGGGAGCCTGGCAAAATATTTTTATTCTGAGTGCCTTTGTGCCCACCTAAAATCAAGAAGATGCAAAAACAAACAAACAAACAAACAAACAAAAGACTATTAGGGATAGCTAATAGTCTCAGCCATATTCCATCCCTTTCATCAAGTTTTGCCCAGTTCTGCAGAGAAACTCGTTCGCCTCCCAAGGAATGTAATCCCAAAGCCTCTTCCAGTTCCTGCACCTAGATCAATGTTTTCTGGGTGATATCAACTTTTTCTACATTAAGTCTCAATGTGGCTTTTTGTGATTTGGTGGCTTTAAACTAGTAGTCCACCCAATATAAAACGAAGGACAGGAACAGGATGACCAAAGTAAAAACTTCTGTCAGAAAAGGGAAAATGAGAAACACACAGCTGTCATTGATCTATACGATTTATCAAGTCTTGTTGGAAAGGAATTGTGGAAACTTCCTACCCTGCTGGTGGTGTGAATCCTTTGGTCAGCCCATTTGGCAGCTGTGGCTTCAGCTCTCTGGGAGGATTTGTCGTCCATTGTCTTCGATGGCCACATCTGAAGCGGACATTGGACAGTATTCCTTCCTGGGGCTACCACAGCTTTCACACTCTGCTTCTTGCTGATGTCGATTTATGGATTCAGGAGTTGGGTTGGTTTGTCACAGGTTTTAGCCAGCCAGTTTTCTGGCTTCTTTGGCAATACAGTTCATTTATAACTATAAGAATGCCTTCCAGGCCATTTGTTTCTGCTCAGTTCCATGTGTGGGTCATCACAGCCAAGGCTCTGGTCTTGATATAGATGTTAAGACTAAGAGTTCTGATTTTTATAAGAACCTCAGTGTCACTTAGACTCTCAGAGGAAGGATTCTTTCATAGTGGAGACTCTCTTCCACTTTTCTGCCGTACATTGAGGAGGGTATTGACATTATAGCCCACTCCTCTGTCAGAATAGCACCCGTGGTGATATACTTACTCCTGGCCACAGCCACTCAGCTCCTGGCTGTAGAGCCAGTCTCCAAGCTGTCCTTAGGCCCACAAGCATGTGTCAACTCTCAGCCTGAGCTTGCCAATAATTATCGCCCTTTTCTCCCCACTCTTCAGCGATGTTTGCTTCCTTTCACTAAGCCTCCACCTAAAAGATGTCCTCTCTTGAGGCTGTCCACATAGGCTGTCCACATAGCCACCTGTGCTGCAGAGGTCACACGCACAACTTTAGAAAGGATATAGTTTACTGCCCAGAAACATATCTCTGCTGGCCCTGCCCAACACCCTAAGCCGCAAGGGCTAGGGAAGTAATTGTGTTGGGCAGGGAATTAAGATACCTGCAATAAAGAAAACACTTCACCACTAAATCCCTTGAGACTGTAAATAACAAGCTTTACCTTTCTTGGTTGAATATCTTCATCTTTAAGATGACAAAATGACCTCCATGTCCCTCCAGTTCTTTTACTCTATAACTTTTATGAATGTGTATGAATATATACACACACATATATACACCGACATATAAATGTATTATATATAGAAGACATACATATTATACATATAATACATATATATATATATATATATATGCAAGCTGGGTCATTCTAGTCCTCTTTCCTCACTGTACTATCAAGGGCTGCTCCATAAGAATCTACCTGGGGAGGACGCAAGCATGAATCTTTCTGTTTGTCAGGCTCCAAATTTCCCAGAATTCTCTTCCCGCACTCTGCTCCAGGGGCAACAGTGGAGCACCCTGCAGACGTCCTAGCATAGCAAGCCTGCAGGTGAGAATGAGACCCCAGTCTCTTCTTTCAGGGGCCTCACGGTGCTTAAGACCTCTTACCTGTATTGGGGAAATCCTACAGCACTATCTACTAGACTGAAAACATATTAGTCCTATACATTCTCTATTTCAAAAGATTCTTGAATGTGTAATCTTTTCTCTATATAAGTGATAATGTGGGGGATGGAATCAGGACCACTCAGCTACATTTCAGGAAGTGCTGCAGAACTTCTTCAAAATGTGGGAGTCCCTTAGCCTCTAGTGTTCCCAACTTCGAGGCTTTAGCCGAAATCTGAGATAAGTCTCATTCAACATTCTATTGCTAATAATAGGAATAATAATAATTGTAATAAGAAGAATATTAACTAACATTTAGAACAGTGTGCTGGGCATTGCTCTACACACTTAAATTTATTAGATGGTTAACTTTCTAACAGTCATATAAAGTGGGGTCCCCATTTTACAGATGCAGAAACTGAAGCATAGAAAACCTAAGTAATTTGCCTAAGTTGGTATAACTCCTAATGGCGGATTGGATATTTAACGCCAGGCAGCCTAGCTGTAGGGTTTGTACCCTTAACTACGACACTTTCCTGCCTCTTCCTGTTAAGAGATTTGAACTTCAGACTGCGAGTGATGGAAAGAACTTGATTCCCCCTCCTTATCTATAAAATAAGGAAAATAAAACATCCCTTGTACAGTGATTTAGATGATTAGATAATGTAGATAAAGAGTCTGGAACCAGCCCTGATATTTAGCAGTAACTTAATAATAAATGATAATAATTATTATTCTTTCCCTTTCTGTGTGAGGTAGTTGGTACCAAGCCAGCACCAAGACAATCTAGAACAGTCATTCTTGTAGAAGTAAGAAAGTGCCCATCCCACTCCCCACTCCCAAATTCCCAAATCAGCTGGCAGACACATTCAGCCCCACATATGATTCCCCTAGATAATAATGAAAGGATGGGAATTATGTTTCAAATCGAAATACAGCCAGCCATGACCATATGCTATAGTTTGCTTCCTGTTAGGTTTATTCCTCTGAAGACTGTGCCAAAGAACCAGAGACAAGTTGGAGAAACAGAGACTGAGTCTAAACTCTCTGATTCTCCTTGATCCAGTTCCCATCACCGAGTCTGGAGAAAGACTCTTAAGTTTTATCTTCTCTGACAGGCAGTGTCAGAATTAGTCTCACACAAAGGCCTATGCAAAAGCACTAGATGATGTAAACCCTCTCCATGGGTTGAGTTGACCAGAGCATTAGAGAATTCTAGTTTGAGGTTAGTGATACCTGTACAAACCGGATAGGTTTTAGTTTTTATAAAGCCTGGGGTATTAAGAAAAGACTTGATTACCTGTGGCTTAGTTTGAATTAGAAGGCAAAACAATTACACAAAAGCCCTCATTTAACTTTTAAGTGGGATTAGGCCCACACTAACTTTACGACATTTGGTTGCTTAAAACGAACGGCAGTTTCTCACATGCCCTAGGAAAAATGTGGGGCTTATATATTTTTCCAAATTATGAGGCACTGTGCCCAAGACAGGCAGATAGAAAGGGTACATTACACAGAACCAAATGTACCAGTCACTCAAAGCAAGTGACAACAGCAGAGCAGTTTCATTTTTACATTTTTCCACTCACGTAGAAAGGCAGTGTGCATAAGGGAAGAGCCAGGTTTTGGTCCCATCTCTGCTGCTCAAGTTCCTTGTCTTTAGGAAAGAGAAACTGAATTACTTTTTGTCTCACTTTCCTCATTGATAAATAGTAAGCTGGACTCTAAAAAGAGGAGTTTGAATTCTTGGGAATTCAATTATTATCGCTCAAATATGGGAGATATGAACATAATAACAAAGAATGCGAAGGCTAGAGATGGAAAGACAACGGGGAAAGTAAGCATCTTCGGTTTGCAGATGAGCGCCTCTTTCCTCTTTGTAATTTGATAGCCTTCAGGAAACTCTCTGGTTCCCCAAGGGGAGAGGAATGAGGGTGTGTGCAGGGGAAGTCACACAGGCAACTTAAATGTTTTCCCAGAACCCATGGATAGTCCATGCAGTTCGATTTGTGGGATGCAGCCAGTCTCTCTAGAGAATACACACACACACACACACACACATATATATATATTCTCACTGAATATGTATATATGTATATCCTTTTCAGTGCACATGCAGATATTCTGTATTTCTCTAGCACCTAGAAAAATTCAAACTTAAGATTGATTCAAAAATCAAACCAATATTAAACTAATATTTTGTAATTGAGTACCTCTACCTGTGTTGAAACTGATTCTGGTGGGCACTTACAGCTCTCTGGTTGCTAGGGACATCTTACCAGGAGTATATTAAAAAATAAAACAATGCACTGGCTTTGCAGTATGAAAGCAGCGTCCATAAACCACAATATCTCTCTGTGAGGAAATAGACTTCCTGTCTGCTATTTTTTTATGTGCCCAATTAAGTGCAGATTTTTGGCTGCATGAGCAACATAACTGCAGCATTTTTCCAGAAAAACCAAGAAATGAACTAAAAACTAAAGAAGAAAAAGTCTTATAAGAAGATGGTCTGATAAGTGCTGAGAAATAAATTTTTTTTTCTCATTTTTTACCTGATACCTTCTAACTTGGACGTGACCAGTCTCAAGCATAGCGACTTTAGATCACATTTCTAATACTCTGGCAGCTCCTCATCCCAGAGGGATTTTCAGTGAGTAAGGTGAGTACATTTCAAGGCCTTATATGGAATAAAATAGCAGGGCATGACGGCAGGGTGGGTGGTTCAGTGAGTAGGGTGTCTGAGAATTAAAAATCAAAGTTAACTGAGATTCTTTAACAGAAAAATAGGGGCTGGATGACCAGGTTCAAGAGAAATAAGAACCTGCCTAAAACCTAGTTGCCTAAATAAAATCAAACCTGATCATGTGAGGTCTGAAAAAGTTCATAGATTTTTTTATTTTGGTACTGAGTTATACACACCTGTGTGTAACTGGCTTAAGTCAGAAGCAGAAAACCAGAATCCTGTAAGAAACACTCATTTGGAAGACAGGACAAATTAAGTGCCCAGGCTTTACTGATACTCTCTCTCCGCTACCTCAGAGAGATGCAGCTCCTCTAACATACACTCCTCAAATCTGGATAAAAGCTTCGGTGGGTTCAACTAAGTCAATCTTTTCTTGTAAGTAGTTATCAAAAAAAGTACCTCGGTGCTAGAGTTAGAGTCAGCACCAGTCTTGAAGACATAAACAGATTTGGCAGCACATAGAATACACGTGTCTTTGTCTGTATCGTAGAAGGACAATGCATTTTTAAGGGGAAAGCCCAAATCAGTTGGAAATACCTTTGCTCTGATGTGAGGGCTTGAATCCTCCCCCAGAACACAGGTAAATAGATTTGATATCTTCTGAGCTTTTGGTTTCTTTGCTCTGGGTTACCAAATTTTGGGATTGCTATTAAGAATCAAGATACAGAGCCCATGCAAGGTTTAATTTGCTTAGTCTTTCTACTCTGGGTAAAATGTAGGTAAGATGTTCTTCTGTGTCTCTCCGAATCTATTCCTTTGACCAGTTCTAACTCAGTGAAATACCCCTAAAGCTTTACTCTTGGCTTGGACAAGCTACTTTTCTTCTACCTTCATTTTCCTCATCTATTAAATGTGTTTGGTAATGTATACTGTACATACTTTATACTCACGGGATGATAGCAAATCAGATAATATAGCTAAAAATGAAGTAACAGCCTACAAAACAATGAGTCTTTCCATGTGTAAAATTCAGCCTCAGAGTAAATCCAAACCACAATTGTTGTTTTCAAAATAAAGATTATAAATAGAAAACAAAACAAAAACACATGCCTCAGTGTAGACTGGTATGAGAATTTTAATGCATGCATAGGTTCAATGGAAACGCTGACTTATCAGAAGCAGGGGAAAAAAACCCAGTGCCTGAGCCATAGTGTCAATAGCTAGGCTTATGTTTATAATTCATAGGTTGTGGCAATTCTGATAACATTATTTCATGTTTATAGATGAATGTATTTTGCTCCACCTCCTGTCATTTGAAGTTTCAATGTAAGCCCTGGTTTGAGTCCTAGTTTGACATGAAATGATATAGGACGTGAAATAAGCTTCTTAAACTCTCATCGCACCCTCTCAGGAGTCTGCATGCCTCGTGAACCACTACACTGCTGTTCAAAAAGTGCCCTTCTAATGAGGCCAATTCTGACTAATGCATATTCCAAGAATAATACTTGACCAAAATTGAATGCAATTCTCATGTACTTATTATAATTTTCTATGACAGAGAGCAGAGGCTAAATTCGGTGAAAGTATTGTTTTTCTTCTAAGCTTGGGTCTGCCAAAATTTGTTTTTATTCCCCTCCTTACTCCCCACCTCACCCCACCCCCCTCCCCCCCGCAGTCATCCCTTCTGGAATGATGTGTTGATCATGACCAACTGGAAAACTTGCTGGCATCTGTATCATGCCCGTTTTCACCACTTTCCTTTGCCCCTTAGATAGATTTTTGGTACAGAACAGAAACATTCCCAAATGGAAGAATCATTAACAACCGCAATGTCAAGAGCAGCCTTGAGAGGAGGCATCTGCTATTCTATATGTACAGGGAACTTGTCATGCCGGCAATGTAAAAGCCATTTGAGGTCTGTAGCTTCCTCTTCTCCACAGAAGGAAATGTGGCAGTGAGTCAAATTGATACAGGAATTTTAAATATGTGTGGTCACACAAAGTTAGAGGAGATTATAAATTCAGCATTAGAAACCAAAAAAAAAAAAAAAAAAAAAGACAAGCCACAGGTAGTATGCTCATATTATATTTGTTTGAGCTGTCAGAACAAAATACTAGAGAGAAATATTTTTATGACATGGAGACAGATCTGCTTGCCAAAATTGTTTTCCACTAACTTAAGCTACGTATCACTGTGCAAATCTAAACACTCCTATCCTTATAGCATCAACTATTTATATCTTATTACTGGCTAAAGGATGCCTAGCTCAAATAAACAAGCATACAAGGTAGTGAGGTATGGGCTTGGAGGCACGAGAGGAGGAAGGCACCTTCAGTGGCATGGACCACATGTCTTCAGACATCTTGAGTAGCTTTAACTTGACGGCAAGGGCTACAGTCTAGACTCTAAATATATACTACACTTCACTCTGTTTGTTAAGAAGTAAGAAATGACCATCGAGTTCAGTGGAAACTGTCATATGAGGATTCAGTGGGCTTGGACTTTTTTTTTTCTCTAAAGCTCACTGCATGTTTTTCTTGCCTTTCCTATGACCCTTACTTAGCCGTGTCTCCAAAAGGTCTCCTAGAGCAAATCCTTAAATTTTAAAAACATCCTTGTGAAGTTATGTAGACATTTCCATATGCTGAACCCATTATTACTGTTAGACTTTGCTTCCCAGACATGGAGAATAAAGCAGGTGTCTACTTCTTCCTCTTTTGTGGTGTCTTCCTATTTAAAGGGCTTATTGATGCAAGTACCAGAGCACAAATGAGTACTGATGCCAGCCCTGCCCATGTATATCCCCACAGAAGAAGCACTGAAGGAAGAGCGAGAATGCATCACACGCTCCTTACAGTTACTGACCCAAACTCCTTGTCCTGGTTACCTTAAGAAGTCTCTCTGATTCACTCAGGATTCAGGGCACAAGCAGTATTATGGGCCACTCAGACCTGTGGACACCAGGACAGAATATTTAGAGAGTCCCTTCAAATATGGAGAGCATCATTGGCAGTAGTGTTGGAGAATGGTGCCTGTGGTCCACAATTGTTTATCAATGAGGAGAGGCTGATGACAGTTAATCTTTATTAAGGGTTTTATAGCTTACCAAGTGCTTTCACATCAATGATTTAATCTCCACAATTTATCTGAGATGTAGTATTTTTTCTTATTGTTCGAATGGGAAAACTGGGCACTGAGTAATTCACTCATCCAACTAATGTTTATTGAGGGTTTGCTATGGTCCTCTGTTCTAGGCACTAGGGGTATAAAAGAGTAAACAGAACAGACAAATTTCTTCTCTTAGGGCACTTGTATTCTAGTTGATGCAGAGAAAGAAGACAGATAGTAGATGAATACACAGATGAAGTCTATAGTGTGTCAGATGGAGATACTGCAATGGAGGGCAATGATTCCCTGTGGGGAAGAGGGAAGATTTTCCATTGTAAATAAGACAGTCAGAAAGTGCCTTATTGAAAAGGTGACGCTTGAGTAGATAGCTGCAGAAGCTAAAAGAGCTAATCGTATGGACACCCAGAAGCAGCATCCTAGAGGGCCCCTGAAGTGCCAAGCATTACTGCTTGAGTTAGTAAACAGCAGAGACACCCCCTGATGGATTTTGGGGAAATTTCGAAAGAAGGAAATTGGGGAAAGATATTTACCAAAGGAGACAGAAGGATTTCAATACTCATATCTTAGTTACAGTGTGAGCCAGTTCGATACCGAGTCTAACAAGAAACCAGGGCTGGGTCTGCATAGAGGAGTAATGTGACTGGGTTTGATCTGCCTGAAGTATTGAGAATAGACCCTAGAGAGGCAAGGGTGAAAATATGGAGACTAGGTCCACTGCGGCAATCTGGTGAGAGGTGATGGATCTGGCATGACAGAGAAAGACCATGTGAGCATGACATGAGGAACTGAAGATTGGAGTTGCAAACAACTGAGATAGGAAAGACTGGAGGTGAAGAGGATTGGAAAACAAGACCAAAAATTTGATTTTAGACATGTTAAGTTTGAACTGAATTCAGTTTATTGACACCTTTAATGCACCAGTACAACAGCCCTGTGAGCTAAGTACTCTGTTACCATCTTCAATTTTTAGCTGAGATAACTTGGCTCAGAGAGCTGTGATGACTTACCTGTAGTCACACAGCAAGCAGATAGCACATCAAAGACTAAAGGAAGATTTTTTTTCAATCTGAGTTGAATGCTTTTCCTAGGACCCCACACATGAGTACCAAACAGTGCTACCGAAGTAGATAATTGGTGAGAATTTCCTTTCCTGTGACTCACTCGAAGGCAAGATTTAAATAAAAACTTTTAAACTTTAAGATTTAGAGAATCTGCTGTAAAAGGGGAGAAGAGTTTAATTTTAAATCCACTTGAGAAACCAAAGTTTTTTTTCTTTCCCCCTTAAAAACTTAAAAAATAAAACAAAACCGAGGTGAGCCTAAGGCCAGCATGCTGATTGCATCAGAGAGACGAAGATGAAATGAGGAGAGAGGAAAACGGGCATGAGCCCTAAATCAGCACGTTAAAGGGGCTGGCCTGGGAGGTTTGTATTATCAGACGTTAGTCAGAGAGGGACTTTCTTTTGCTGGCTTAGAAGAAAACTGAAATAACACATTAATTTTAGGTCCTTTGATATTTTTTCCTGGAGATGTTTTGTTTTGATACATCCAACAACAGCCAAAGAGAAAGCCTCAGAAGACAGACATAATAAAAACAGCTGATGATCCCTAGTCACTAAGCATAAGTTCCACTTTCTTAGTCTTGCCCAGCCCAAATCAGCAGCTCACTAAGAAGCTACAGGACATCCTGGAGGATTTAAAGAGCAAGCTCAATGTTTTAAAGTTCCAGGATCAGGACTTCTTCCTTTAGCTAATGGCTTTGAGACCTGTTAAAACTCAGATGTTTCTGAGAAGGATAATGTTTTAATTAATAAGGAGATCACTGAGTGTGTTGGGGGGATTTACTAACAAAAAAATCAAATGGCTCAGCATGGAAAGCTCTTTCATTGTTTGGCAGAAGAAGGGCTGGCTTCCAGTGGTGTAGAAACCAGGGTACCATTGTTAAGGTAAAGAGATGAGAGGGAAATCTGGAATGTGTACTTACCCATTTGACCATCATTAATTGTGTAAAAATAGTGACTAATACGGTTTGGCTTTGTGTCCCCACCCAAATCTCATCCAGAACTGTAATTCCCACGTGTCAAGGGAGCGATCTGGTGGGAGGTGACTGGATCATGGGGTGGTTCCCTCATGCTGTTCTCATGATGATGAGTGAGTTCTTACAAGACGTGATGGTTTAAAAGCGTTTGACAGTTCCTCCCTTTCTCTCTCCTGCCACCGTGTAAGACATGTCTTGCTTTCCCCTCACTTTTCACCATGATTTTAAGTTTCCTGAGGCCTCCACAGCAATGCGGAACTATGAGTCAATTAAACCTCTTTTTTAAATAAATTACCCAGTCTCTGGCAGTTCCTCACAGCGGTGTGAGAGCAGACTAATACAGTGAGTAACTGTTAAAATTGGGACCTGGAAGGAAGAGTTGAGAGATGCTGTAAGCGAAGTACATTCCTCGTCTTTTATACTGCAGAGTCAAAGATATTGTATAAAACTGATAAATTAGTAAAAATGAAGACAATGACTAGAATGACTAAAAACAGGAATTGTTGGTGTTTTCCATTTGTTATTTTTCTCCCTCTGTTGCCCAGACTGGAGTGGGGTGGTACGATCATGGTTCACTGCAGCCTCAAACTCCTGGCCTCAAGTGATCCTTCTGTCTCAACCTCCCAAAGTGTTGGAATTATAAGCATGAAGCACTGTTCCCTTTCTTATAAACCAGAATTGTTTAAGGTAGTTTTAGGAGCACATGGAAATAAGAAGGATGTTAAGGAAGCATGGATAGAATATCTTGCATTTTATGCTCTCCTATACTGCTTGCCTTTTAAAAGAAATGCATGTACATATATTTCATGTAAAAGTTTAAGCTGAATAAGTACATTAAAATTTTATTTATATTAACAAGGCTGTGGGAATAAATGGTGAATAAGACACACTTGTTTTCTGCTATCATAGAAGCTTAAGAACTGAATACCCTGAAGCAGAAGAAGCATTTAAAAAAAAAATTCTGAGGTAAGGTACAACAAAGGAAAAACTGGAATAGACTGAAAAGGGGGAAACTTGGAGCTTTTTCCCGCTAGCACCTCATCCCTCTGTCTTGGATTAAATTAAAACGAAGAAAGGACATGATATATTCCAATTGGTAGATATTTTGCAGTTACACAAAGGCAGGCTATGCCTGGCCCTACCGTATTCCCTACTATACTCCTCTTACTACCTTTTTCTTTTTCTGAAAAGAGCAACTTTGTAGACCCTTTCTTCAGTAGGGATTGATCCACCCACAGAAGAAGGTATGTAGGATGAGTGGGAAGTGGGCACAGGAAAGGAAGTCAGTTCTTTCTGCATTCATTTCCCTTTGATTCTGTAATTCTGCCCAGGCTGTGTACTTGCTTCCCAGACTTCTCAGCTGAATCATAAGGAAGACGTTTCCAAAAATAAATTGCAAGAAGCAAAGGGGTTAATAAATTTAAATACGATTAAGGTGAATCATTCACAGAACTTCAGACTTCAAACATGGAATCATTAAAACTATTAGTGTTAACTCTGAGTTCTGTTTCTCAAAAGCTAGGGATAGCAGGCTACCTCTATTTTAATAACTGTGGTAACTTTTTCTGCACATAATTAGTTTCAGTGTATCAAGACTTTTTTTCTTAGCTTATATTGAAGGAGTCCTGAAATGGTTAGTTCCTTAGAAAAAGCTTTAAAACACAATGGCTCAAAGTCACTACCAACCAGGAGAACCAGCATAATTTTACAATTAAGACTCAGGCATTTTACTGATAGTAGCACTAGTTTACATTTGCACTCATGCATTCATGGTCTACATTCAATGAAATTTAATTAGTGTCTATTGTGTGCCCAAATTACAATAGGCATAAAGATACTAGGATGAAATAACAAGTCCTTGCTCTTAAGAACTTGTGAATTGTATAGTCTAGTTAATATAAAAATAAAGCATAATAAATGCCTTAATAAAGCTGTGATAGAATAATATTTTTGTATCTTTCCTATTAAGTAAGCGTATCTGGACTTAAATGATGGAGGAGTGGTGATACCTAACATAGCCCTGTTAAAATAGCCTCTTAATTCTGACCATAAGACAGATGGATTCTGGAAAGTGACAGTGTATGATCATAAATACATTAAGATGGAGAGTCAAATCACAGTTGCTCTTACAGATGTGCTTTGTTTACTGGAACAAATCAACACATCTGCTGGTACCTTGAATGGTTATTGATCTAGTAAATGTTTTGTGGTTGTTGTTATTTAGCCGTTAGTAAAAACCACCAAAAGCTTTGAGCTTTCAACTTGAAGGGCCACCAATAGACATTCACTGTTTTACCACCGTTCAAGGCTATATTAACTCCCAATGTTCAATCTTAGTCCAAAAGACCACGGTCATATCTCCATTCCACAGAAGAAATGCTGTGCAAATACACGAGGATATCATGCTGATTGAATGTGGTGAGTAAAATACAGCAATTAGTCAAGAAACCTTGGTAAGATACATACATACTAGAAGATGGGATATAAATCCTACAAAAACACAAGGGCCTGTGACAAAGTAACAAATACCAGATTAACCTCTCTACCACAAGCAGCTGTAAAACTGGACAAAATACATGAAACAATGGTGTTCAGACATTTGGAAAACAGACAGCAAAAATACTGTGATCTCTAGGGGAAGGAAAAGACAAAATAAAACCTAGGATTTCTGCCTAGAAGCATTTTCAAGCCTGCAGTACACAACACAGTGGTCTTGCTGAGTTGAGAAGACATAAATCAGAATTTGGGGATGATAAGACATACTCAACTGCATTTTGTGGGGCTGAGTACCAGAGAAAAGGGAGATATAACCATATTGTTATGAACTAAAATACTAGTTGAAAATCAGTGATTTCTAAACTAAACAAGTAAGACCCAACTGTATGCTGCTTATAGGAAATTCACCTGAAATATAAAGAAAAAGGTAGAATTAAAGTAAAAGGATGGTAAGTGATGTGCCATGAAGACATTAACCAGAAGAAAGCTGTAGTAGTTAAATTAGATAATTTAGACAAGAAATATTAACAAACATAAAGAAGGACATTTTATCATAAATTGATCCATATCATGGGTCAATTTATAAAGAAGGCTCAACAACCCTAATACATGTATAGCTGATTTTAGACCTTTAAAATACATGAAGCAGAAACTGACAGAACTGAGATAAACAAGTTAGTAATTACAGCTGGAGACTTCAGTACTCTGCTCTCAGCAACGATAGAACAGACAGACAAAAAATCAGTAAGGATACAGAAAATTTGACCAACACTATCAACCAATTTGACTTAATTAACATTTGTATAACAATTATATCTAACAGTGTCAGAATGTATACTTGTAACAAATGGACATAAGATGATCACTAAGACAGACCATATTCTGGATCACTAATTAAGTCTCAATAATTAAAATCACTGAAATCATACATTTACTTTGACCACAATGATATAAATTAAAAATATATAACAGTTATTTAAAAGTATGTCAATTCATCTCCAACCTGGAAAATTTGGAGATGAATTCATATACTTTTAAATTACCCACAGGTCAAAGAAGAAATCATAAGGAATATTAAAAAAAAAATGGACTTCTGTATTCATTCTGATAGGACTAAAAAGCAAGAAAAAAATATTTTGAACTAAATGAGAATTGAAACATAAAATATCAAAATCTGCAGGATCCCCAAACTGAGTTGAAGGAAAGAAATAAGAAGAAAAGGTAGAAATCATTGAAATAGGAGAGAGATCCAAGATGGCCGATTAACAACAGCTCAGGATTGTAGCTCCCAGTGAAAGCGCAGAGAGCGAGTGGACGCCGCACTTTCAGACGAATTTTTGTTGCCCACAGACTAGGAGATTCCCG
>CAUYLG010019130.1:0-44784 GCA_963573385.1 Cacajao melanocephalus | reverse complement strand
TGTGGCTCCTCCGCCGGGAATCTCCTAGTCTGTGGGCAACAAAAATTCGTCTGAAAGTGCGGCGTCCACTGGCTCTCTGCGCTTTCACTGGGAGCTACAATCCTGAGCTGTTGTTAATCGGCCATCTTGGATCTCTCTCCTGTTGATATAATTTTTATCTTTTCCTAATTAATCCTGGAAATAGAGGTGGCATAATGATCCATAGCTATTGTAAATAGGAGGTCAGTGATATAATAGAAAACATGATCTCTACCTTTTTAATAGAAATATTTTGAAATAACTCACTTACAGATAATTTATTTTTTACCCAGTTAGTACAGTTCTTTTCTCTGTGACAACCTAGAGCAAGGCAATTGGCTTTTTCATATTTCTTACCTTCAGATATTTGTGTATGATTATTTTGTTTCTCCACAGGCTCCTCCATTTTAATCAACACTTTCTCATTGCCTTTAACTATTCTTCTCCGACATTCTTAATTTCTAAGTTACAGTGATACATATGTACATGCATAAATTAAAATATGCATATGCTCATGTACTCATACATAATCTAAAAAATAAAACATTGAAGACAAAGCCTTTTTTGGAAGAAAAAAGGATACCATTTACAGTGGTTATGACAGGTCAAGGAAATTCCTTTCTTTTTTAAGGCAAACATCAATAAAAGTGAAATTTGATAACATTTTAAATGTTCAGGGGAAACATGAATTATGTGAAATGTTAGCTTATAGACTTATTTTTCGCAGAAAAGAGAAGATAAATTATAACCAAATACATATTAATATTTTGTGTTAGATTAATTGATTTTTAAAGCATATAATGATTCCTTCAACTACCTTAATGTATTGTCATTTTAGTTTTAATTATATGTATATTACATAAAATGTAACAGTAAAATTCTCAATATGTTATAGTTTTTATTTGCTGTCATATGTGTAGTAAAGACAAAATAACCTCAGGCTATGATTCACTCTAATTTATGTTTATTCTAAAATATTTATTCAATTGAAATAAATATTTTAGCAGATCGAAAATCAAGTTTAGCTTTCTACCACGTGACTATTCATTGTTTCTAACTACATTTGTGGTAAAGGACACTTCCACTACCAGTGCCACTAATTAATCACCATTTTTACCATAAACCAAATTGCCATATGTAGTGGGACCATGTTTATCAATATTCTGTTTTACATTGAAATGTTTATTTTTGTATTAGTGTCACACTGTTTTTTTTTTTTTTATATAAGCTCTGATTTTGACTTTGTCACTTTAATAAAGGAAAATCAGCACTTTAGGTCTTTTTAAGCTTTCTATTCAAAAACCCTGTTATATAGCAAGTGTCTTTTTGGCTTTACCCCATATCTCTTAGAATCTCTTTGCAATTGGCATCCTACTTCTTAGACTTTGCTCTTGTTTCTCTGTGTAGAGGAGCTGCCCTCAGGCTGTCAATGCCCACTGTACTTGGGTTTTCTTTGCACAAGTGACCAGAACTTTATGTTACAGATGGCAGATTCTAAGTAAAGCCTGAGAGGTGAGGGAGTATTAATTCTCAGGTCTCTTGCTGCTGATTGGGACATCACCATAGTGTGACCAATACTCCCCAGAGCACCCCAGCATGAGCCAGGAATAAAAAGTGGCCACAGTATTTAAAACAGGATGAATAAAAAAGAAACAAAAAAAGTTTTAAATAAGAGAGATAATCTGAGTCATTATTTATTAGGGACTTAAAAGTCATACCAAGTGCTTTTATGTGTGTAGTAGAAAGACACCGGATATTTGAACAGAGGAGTTACTTGATCTGATTTTAATGAAAAGACATTTTAGCCATTCTGTGGTTAAAGAGTTCCAATACAGGATCTTAGGTTTGGTTTCCTGCAAACAGAAATAAGGAAAGCGGGATTTGGGCAGAGGGAGAAAATAAACTGTGATAAAGGTGAAAGAGAAGGCTCAGACAATCCTAGATGCATCTCAGGAGCGGGACCTCTGGAGTTGTCCCAAAGAGAATCAAGGGTGTTTGGGACTTTATACCCTCACATCGGACAGTAACTAGAAGTCATCTATCCCATGGACAAGGCACCTACCATTGGGTAAAGGCAGTGCTGGGAGAAGTACACAGCTGTAAGCCATCAACATTTCCAGCAGCTTAGAAAATGAGTGCCTTAGTTAGATGGGAAATCCTCATTCTAACCCACTTACTGTGTGATATTCACTGACATTTTCGGTGAAATTCTATTTTATTTTTTTAAAAGCAAAATCTGGTCATAACCTAGTAAATTAATTTCATTAATCTCTGTTTTAGGCCTCAGTTTGAAAAAACCTACTGACCTAGGAAATGTGTAGAAGGAGAAATGAAAAAGCAAGACATGCAAATAAAAAGGAGAGAGATAAGGAGATTGGTTAATAGCCTAGGCAGGAGGGTGATGTTTACCTGGCCAAGGATGCTATCAGGGGTAGTGTTAGATTTGAGACATATTTTGAACCCAATTACATTTAATTTGCTGATAGATTTCAGTACAGAAAATGAGTACAGGAGAAAGAAGAGAAAAGGGTAACTTCTCATTTATATTTTTAAGTACTTTTTATTCATGAACAATTGAATAAATCATGATTCATTGTAGTAGTAATGATAAAAAATGCCACGAAACATTTGATGGAGGAAAACAAATTTACTCTGGGATATGTTGCAGTTGACATGGCTTTTATGTATTCAATGTTAAATATATAACAGATTATGCAAATCTAAAATTTAGGGAAGCAATTAAAGATATAAATGTGGGAGTCTCCACATACAAATTAAAATCATGGAGCTAGATACCATTGTCTGAGGCAGTGCCTGTCAAGTTTTTTTTTTATCCACAATAAAAAGCATTTTGCTTCTTAACTCATATTCATGTATAACTACTAAAACAAAAGTTCCACAAAATTGCCAGCATTGATTATGCAGGATTGAATATTTAAAGGACTCACAAGACTTTGCAAGTCATACACTTATTAAAGCTTTAACAAAGTTAAATAATGCAGTACAACAGGACAAAGAAAGTATAAGCAATCATCTGTGGTGGAGAGATTTTTAGGCAGCTTTCCAGAGTTCTTTCTAAGTTTCACAGAAGGCACTTCATCTTTTATCTATGTCACTCAGACATGCACATGACATCTTTGTCTTAGGGGAGCCCAGGACTTCCCAGCGAGGTCTGCGTTACCTCACCAGTCACATTGCCAAATTAGATTGTATAAGCAGTTAAATCAGGTGCAAGCTATCAATGTATGTATTGGAAAATAATGTCAATAAACTTGCCCTTGCTTTCAGGAAATGTTTAACATTTAAAGTGCACATTATATACTAAGGGTTATTAAAACTCATTATTATTATTATTATTTGAGACAATGTCTTACTCTGTCAACCAGACTGGAGTGCAGTGGTGTGATCTCAACTCACTGCAACCTCCACCTCCCGGGTTCAAGCGATTCCCAGGTTCAAGCTATTCTCCTGCCTCAGCCTTCCAAATAGCTGGGATTACAGGCATGTGCTACCACATTGGCTAAATTTTGTATTTATTGTAGAGACCAGTTTTCGCCATGTGGGGAGGCTGGTCTTGAACTCCTGACCTCAAGCCATCCACTCACCTCGGCCTCCCAAAGTGCTGGGATTAGAGGTGTGAGCCACTGTGCCAGGCACCTGGCCTCAAACTCATTCTTAACTTGACCAAGAGTCAATACAAAATTTCAGACATTCTCAGAGATTAATCTAGAGCTGTCTCAGTCTGGCTATAAAATAGTTCTTTCTTACTTGCTTAATATTCACTGATATTTTCCTGAATTTCTAGTTTATTTTATTTTACAATGGTCATATTTATTTAAAAGTCATAGTCCATTAAATTAATTTCATAAATGTTTGTATTAGGCATCAGTTTGAAAAACAAACACTGATCTAGGGATTAGGTGTGGTGGGAGAATAGAATAGAACAGACTGGATATTGGAAACACAAATATTAAAAGTTTAGAAAGAAGAGGAAAATATAGAAAAAAACCATTGAGAAAATGCAAAGATAAGGAGAAATGCAAGAAGGCTGTTATATCCTGGAAACTAAGAAGTAAAAGTCTGATGAAGTGGTCAAGTGTTGCTGAGAGGCATAGGGCATCATGGACTGGGAAATGAATTCTGACTTAGGTGAAATAATTGTTGGGGATCTTGATATAATTGAATGGATGCCTGTTTGAGTAGAATGAGATGAGAATGATACATGAGAAACCAAAGACTTGGGCAAAGGACATTTTTAAGGATATTTTCCCTAAAGAGGAGGAAGGGAGGCAATAATTGGATTGAGTTATGGAGTAAATACAGTGCTTTTTGGGTTAAATTACAACATGCTTATATGACAAGGGCAACAATGAAATAGAAGGGGAAAATGTGACAATTTAAGAGACAGAAGGGAGTATTGCAGAAAAGAACTAGAAAAGGCAAGAAACAGTGTTGCCCAGGAAACAACACGAGGGCTTACACTCTATGTATTAACTAGGCCAGCTGATTCATTTGGGTGGAAATCAATGGAGTATATGGCAATAGATCTAAAACATTATTTATGGAATGGTGTAAAATTGAGTGAGTGTTCTGGTGACTCATAATTTCACAGGTGTGTTTGTTCTATGAAAACTCTATAGGGACCAGAAAGCATTAGATCTCAAGAGAGAAATAAGGAGAAAAAAATTTGTCTGAGGGATGAGAGAGTATATATACCATAGAAGAATATAGTAGGTTTAGTGAGTATCACTGAGAGCCCACCTGAGATTTTATTGTCGGACCAGTTGCCTGTGTGGTTTTCTACAGCCATTTTCAACTGCGTGGTTGAAGGCAAAGAGTTAGCCAAAGGCTGATTGTAATTAAGGTTGAAAGTCTAATGGAGAAATATGGTAGGATAAGAGAAAAGTAAGAACTGAGAATGTACACATAAAAATGAATAGAATTTCTTATCTAGGTTGGGTAAAGGCAAATAAGGGTAGTGGTGGAAAATGAAAATGATGACAGGGTACAAATGTGATTAAATAATATAAATAGCAGGGGTTTTAAAGTGAGTAAACTCTAATTTTGGATGTTGGGGCGAATTGAACTTTTCAAATACAGATTTTTGGAGACAGCGCAGACAAGAGTTGATGGGTGAAATTGGGTGAGGGAAAGATAGTTGGAAGTGAAGACATTATCAGAGTGCTAGAAGGATTATCCACATGGATTTTGTTATCTAGCGAATGAGGACTTAGACTGGAAGGTGGAAGATAAGTGGAAATCACTTTCACATAGAGCAGTGGTGTCATCTTTCTTTTACGGGTTGGATGAGAGATTTTGCCAGCCTCCAGCATGTGAATCTCCACACTGCTGCCTGAAAACCTCCTGTCTTTATGCTATTGGCAGCTGAGATACTTACAAGTTCTCTTCAGTGATTCTACTTCCTACTTTCCAGGACATTACCAAGATTTCCCTGATCTTTGCTCTTCTAACTTCTATTCTAATGTTAACTTTGTGCTTCTTCAAAAACACATATCTGTTCCTTTCACAGACGGATAGGTGTCATCTCTCTAGTCCTTGTTTAACGGAAGAAGCAGCATTTTATGACTGCTCTTTGTGTAGGTTGTCCATGAGGCTCAACATTTCCTATGTAAAATGATCACAGCACTTTTTGTCTTATGAAGCTCTCATGGAACTCTGTTGACTACAATAGAAAATTGAAACTCCTTGAATCAACATTTAAGTTATGTGATTTTTATCCCACTTTTTCACCCTTAACTTTCTTATATCGTTTCCACTTCATTCTTTTTGTACCCAGTGTGGGTGAGGATCTTTCAACAATGAGGATCTAACTGCTCTCACTAGCATGACTTAAACACTTTTTTCTTTTTATACATATTTTCCTCTCCTAAAATATCCTTTCAATTTCTATCATTCATTAAGACTCAGTTAGATGTTATCTCAGTTCAGCCTACATATATTTCCCTATTGTCATTTCTCTGTATATACGTAAAAGTTTATTAATATTTCTGCTTTGTAAATTACTGACTTTTGGCATTCTTTACAGTTTACATATTCATCTTAATTTTTAGCTTGCAATTTTATCAGTTGTTACAGGTAGTTAGATAGGCATGAGCCGGGACAGAGCGGGCTCTTCCCCCACTCACTAGGGATGTCAGGTGATGTCCTGGCAATTATCAGGCTGTCTTTCTAACAATGATAACTTAGCAGCCAGTGTCAGGGTGCCAGGCAGAGACAACCTCCTGATGATTCATAGTTACTAACATTGATGTGTTAATTGAATACAGATGCCAGGGAGAAAAAACTTTCTGGGCACGTGAGTTGAAACAAAATGGCAGCACATGACCTTCTGGGTGCACTCCATCAGAAAAGGGAAAAAAGTCTCAGACGGACATGCACATAACTTTCTAAACACATAGTGCATGCTCAGTTCCCAGGAGTAAGGAAGGCACTGGGCATGAAGGAAGCCACCCTAAGGGAAGAATCAAGAGGAAAAGGCAAGCTTATGAAGTCCTAGATTCAAGGTTAAATGCTGTCTTTGACCTTCAGGCACCCTCTTGGATCTGTTCCAAGTAAGCTTAACTTTCTGTCCTGTTCTAAAGCCTGTTAAACTTCCACTCTTGCTCTGAAATTTGCCTTGGTCTCTTTTTCTGCTTTATGCCCCCTAGTTGAAGTCTTTCTTCTGAGGAGGCAAAAACTAAGGTTGCTGCAGACTCGTATGGATACCAGTTACTCGGGGTAACTCAGACCTCTTCCAATGGTAACATCAATGACTCTTATTTGTCTTTTGTTTGTTTTTCTGTCATTTAATACAGTGCCTAAAATAAGGAAGCATTTAGTAAAATAATTGCTGAATGTATGAATGGATTAACTAAATGATCATTTAGCTTTATGGCAAGTGTCTTATCTGAAAGGCATAATATCATAGTATGTATAAACTTGAAAGAACTTAAGTAAGATGTAAATTTCAAGTCTCTTCAAACTTATATTTTGTCTATTTTTTCAACAAATGGTATCAAATTCAGTAAAAAGTATATCAGCTCTCAAACACAGTATTTATAAGAACACAGGCAATTTAGTGGCTATTCTTTTTACTAGTTTTAATTATGTGAAATTGCCATTTTGCTAATAATATTCACAAGTGTTTGAATAGCAGCAATTCTGTTTTAAACTAAATATCTATTATTACAGGAAAAGTCTGCATATACATTAACTGTCAAGCTTTTAAAACACTGTTTAAATTTTTTAGAAAACTTTACATATGCACATTTGATTTACATCAAACATCCTTTTGATAGGGGTGATATAAATATCCAATTGCCTTTTTGATCAAAGTTTGCTTAGTAAGGATTTTGCATTTGAACGATGCTGAGACAGCATAATATCAGTGTAATTGCATTGACATCATAACAGTTCCTTGGCAGCGATTGTGCTCTCAATAATGCAAATATAGTGCATAATTAAGGTAGGAGATACCACTATGATCAGCAGAATGCCTCCTCTGAAGCCTATACAATGTCCCTGTTTTATTGCTATGAGAGTAATAATTGCATCCTCTACCTTCCAAGGAAAACACATAATGAACAATATGTGAGAATCATAAATGGTAGAAACTGACATGTGCAACAGCTGTATATCTTGGTTTCTTCGGATGTTTATTCATAAAATACATATTGCTCTTGTCAGCCTGCTGGGATCCTATGAATACACAGCACAGAAGAACAGGCTAGAAAAGAAAGTCAATTAAAAAATTTGCTGTGTTTGAAACTATTCTAAAGTAGAAGCCATTTTTGGTCTTATAAACTATTTTTCAATTTACATTGTATAAACACAGAAAATATTTTATTAATATTTTAAACCTTTCCTTAATACTTTAGTACTATAAAGTAAGTTCTGCTTCATACTCATTTATTGATAGTCTTATTTCCGAGAGAAATAATCTAACTTACTGAATTTTTTATGTTCCTGTCATCTCATTTATAAACTTAGAAAAATGTGCTAAGCAAGTTATGTGGGTTTTGTTAGATTTAAATTAGATAATGCAGAATAGTGTCTGGCTCAGTGCCTGCCACAATGCAAATGCCCAATCAATTTTAGTTATTATTATTATTTGTCAATCCTTACCTCTCCTATTACAGACATATATAATTAAGTGGTATCATTTAATTTAACATAAATATCAATATTCCAGAATGAGGTGTCTGTAAAGGCAGAGGCTTTGCCTGCATCGTTCATAACAGTATCTCCAGTATTTTTTTTAGAATCTTAAATATAGTATTTATTTGATATCTGTTGAATGGATTAACAAAATCTGCGTAGCACGTATAATTTTAAACACAATCTGAAAAGAGTGATTTCAACTTTCTAATTATACCACGATTCACATCTCTTGCACATATGACTCATAGGTACACAGAGCTTTATGAAGTGACTGATTACATCTATTTATGAGAGAGTTCCCAAAAGAGATACATTTTGTTATCTTGATGGCCACCTGTTTACTGGTTTTATTGGTTGTCTTTAGTGACTTAAACTTCATACATCTCTTTAACTGATGTTTTTAAATTGAACTAAGTGAAAACCTAAAGACTTTCTGTATCATACAGCTCAACAGATTGTGAAGAACCTGACTATGTTGTCAGGTGTACGATTTCTGATAAATACTCTGTCTCTTACCAAAAATGTTTTATTATTATTATCATCATTATTTTGAGTAAGATTTGTAAACATTGACAAATAAAAGCAAATTGATTAGAAAATATAGTAGAATTACTATGGGCCTGCATGACCTATTAAACTTTTTCCAAACCTAAAATTCTATATTTTTTCTTGTTTTGATATGCTCATGATTCCCTAAAACATTGACTACATTTTTATTTACCTCTGTCTATTAATCATTCCTTTCTCATTTAATAATAAAGCAGCATGATATCTTAATGGTGCTTTTGTGTGTGTGTGTGTGTGTTTGTAAAACTGCTTGTCTATGAGCAAGCAGTTGTTTCTGTTTTGCAAAAAGTAGTCACCAACATCAGGTATTTCAAGAAACCTAACATCGTATTTGGATGTTTTGAGGTGTATTCAATTCAATGGGTTTCTATTATGGCCAAAAGATTTATATTATATGTCTCATTAACCTTCACAACACTGAGTCTTGTAAGTTAAATAGTAGGTTACACCATATAAAATTGTCCATGTTTTATAATCTGATCCAAATTAGAATTTGATAAAACACAACTGATTATAACATTAATAATTAAAAATGAAAGATTTAACTCAAAGGGATTAAGAATTAATCTCATGTATTTGTTGTAGACTAATTATTTAAAGCCAGTTCTGTCTGGCTCAAATTTTTTATATCATAACCTATTCTTTTCTCATAGTTTCTTCTCTACCACCTAGGATTCATTCCTTTCAATTAAATATTCCCTTTTGTAGAATTTGTTTTATAAAGCAACTATTACTATACAAGTTAATTTGAAAAGCCAGCATAATTACATAACCATCTTTGTGACTTGTTCATCGGAATCATTTTCAAGGAGTGACTAAATAAACAAGTTTTAATGGAGAATATAAGAAAATAAGATATTTGTCAAAAAAATACCCTCAATAAGTATTTCCTTAAGCAAAGACAAATTGCTCCTACCTAATATTCTTACTGCCTTTAAGAAAAATCTTTAACCAGGTATGGTGGCTCATGCATGTAATTCCAGCACTTTGGGATCCTGAGGTAGGAGAATCATTTGAGGCCAGGAATTTAAGACCAGCCTGAGCAACATAATGAGGCCCCATCTCTAAATTTTTTTTAAATAGCTAGGGATGGTGGTATATGCCTGTAGTCCCATCTACTGTGGAGGCTGAGGCAAGAGGATTGCTTGAGCCCAGGAGTTCAAGGCTGCAGTGAGCTATGATCAACTCCAGCATAAGCAAAAGAGTGAAACCATGTTTGCTTTAAAAAAAGAAAAATTTCGAGAGGAGTTATTTCATATGTCCAAAAACCCCTTTCTTTCTTTCTTTCTTTTCTTTTCTTTTCTTTTTTTTTTTTTTTTTGAGATGGAGTTTAACTCTTGTTACCCAGGCTGAAGTGCAATGGTGAGATCTTGGCTCACCGCAGCCTCCGCCTCCTGGGTTCAAGCAATTCTCCTGCCTCAGCCTCCTGAGTAGCTGGGACTATAGGCACAGGCCGCCATGCTCAGCTAATTTTTGTATTTTTAGTAGAGACAGGGTTTCACCATGTTGACCAGGATGGTCTCGATCTCTTGACCTTGTGATCCACCCGTGTCACCCTCCCAAAGTGCTGGAATTATAGGCTTGAGCCACTGCGCCTGGCCTCCAAAAACCCCTTTCTTAATTGCTACTCTAATAGCTAGTAGGTATCTCAAACTGAAGTAGTTCAAAGAAGACCTAGACATACTTTCTTCCTAGATTTTCAATCTCAATAAATAGCAATGCTATTAATGCAGGCAGTTTTTTACAGTGCATTCAGAATTATTTTAGATAGAAATAACTATCAGCTTTTGTCACTTGACATAAAAGCCTCTTAATTCAGTTGCTAAATCAAGGTAGAAACCATGAAAGGTCTGTGATGAAATAATCGTGTATGCAACTAGAAAAATGTAACAAAGAATGGGTTCACACTTCACACTTGGCTTCCTGCCATTTGCTATAATGTGACATCATGTGTGGGCTCATTTCATGTATGAAGTCCTACATGTCAGGAAGTTGAGCAGAAAACAGGCTGGTAATATAGGATGACTCTTCAACAGGGTTATTATCTGTGGGGGCTCTGATGGCTATCTGTTATATGATAGATTTGCCTTGATATAAATTTCTGCAATCTTCAAAAATTGCTAAATGTGTGGGCGAGACTCATTTTTTAAAAAATACAGTCTGAGTTTTTAAACAAAAGCACATTTTTCTTCATGTTATATACCATGAGTTCAAAACTCACATGAAAAAAAACTATAAAATGGCCTGGGCACATTAGGTCATGACTCTAATCCCAGTATTTTGGGAGGCCAAGGTGGGTGGATCATCTAAGGTCCGGAGATTGAGACCAGCCTGGCCAACATGGTGAAACCCATGTCTGGTAAAAATACAAAAATTAGCCTAGGCATGGTGGCTCACGCCTTTAATCCCAGCATTTTGGAAGTTCGAGGCAGGCAGATCATGAGGTCAAGAGATTGAGACCATCCTGGCCACCATGGTGAGACACCATCTCTAAGAAAAATACAAAAATTAGCAGGTTATGGTGGCATGCGCCTGTTGTCCCACCTACTTGGGAAGCTGAGGCAGGAGAATTGCTTGAACCCAGGAGGCAGAGGTTGTGGTGAGCCGAGAACACGCCATTGCACTCCAGCCTGGGCAACAAGAACGAAACTTCATCTCAAAAAAAAAAAAACATTAGCCAGGTGTGGTGGTATATGCCTGTAATCCTAGCTACTTGGGAGGCTGAGGCAGGAGAATCACTTGAATCTGGGAGGTGGATGTTGCAGTGAGCTGAGATTGCACTGCTGCACTCCAACCTGGGTAACAAAGTCAGACCCCATCTCAAAAACAAAAAACAAAACTGTAAAATGATACTAGGATGAACATTTCTTAATAGGAACTTCATCTTTTCAGATGATAGCCCTTCAACATTTGCAAATGTAGGTTCATAATCTTAACTCTCTTACAAATTTAGAATTCAGTGTTGACCTTTTGAGAGATTTGATTATTCTAGAACTTTTGTGTCCCACTTGCTGCTGCTCTTCTTTGTCTTCTTTTCCTCCTCTTCCTCTTTCTCCTCCTTCTTCTATTCCTTTGTCTTCTCCTACCTCCTCTTCCTCCTTTTTCTTCCCATCCTCCTTCTCCCCCTGCACTTCCTTTTTAAATTTTCCATTTCCCCAAACTCAATAATTTAACATTTTCAGATTAAAGATTTAAGGCTCAGAATTTATATGAGGTACCCAAATGCACACAACTGAAAAATAAATGAAACAGTTAAGATTTGGATGGATCTGGAGGCCATTATCCTTAGCAAATGAACACAGGAACAGAAAACCGAATACCTCATGTTTTCACTTACAAGTGGGAACAAAATGATGAGAACACACGAACACATAGAAGGGAACAACACACACTGGAGCCTTTTGGAAGGTGGAGTGTGGGAGGAGGGAGAGGATGAGGAAAAAAAAATGGGTGATAAAATAAAATGTACAACAGACTCCCATGACACTTGTACCCCTAAACTTATAATAAAGTTAAAAAATATTTTAAATGTATTTTTGATTTTACATTTTATGTCCTGTTAATATCATGCTCCTGTTTATAGCTCTGTTAGCAACCAGAAACTATTTTGGCAAAGAAGAATTTAATTCTTATATTTTGGAAGAATTCAATGAAGCTGAAATTCACAAGAGTAACAGAAACAAATACCTACAAACACTAAATACTATCATTTATAATTTTCTGCAAAAACATTATTAGGAAGATAACAGTGTTAATTTATGCAAGTCTTTTTCCAATGATATTTAAGCTCTCAAGTAAAATATTTCTGGGAGAGACTATAATCAACTTGTGTGAATTAGAAAGGCCTACCTCAAAGAGAGATTTATAATATGTTAACATGCCAGCCCACGTAATTGAGTGAACGTTTATCAGTTTAACAAATTTGGATTTCTCTTCTTAAGTAAAATTTTTTTTGTATATATATATTTATTGTATGTATTTTATTTTATTTTTTGAGATGGAGTCACTCTGTCATCCAGGCTGGAGTGCAGTGGTGCCAGCTCAGCTCACTGCAACCTCTACCTCCAAGGTTCAAGAGATTTTCCTGCCTCTGCCTACGGAGTAGCTGAGATTACAGGCACCTACCACTGTGCCCAGCTACTTTTTTTTTTTTTTTTTTTTTTGTATATTTTGTATAGACAGGGTTTCACCATGTTGGCCAGGCTAGTCTGGATCTCCTGACTTTAAGTGATCTGCCCCCTTCGGCCTCCCAAAGTGCTGGGATTACAGGTGTGAACCACTGTGCCTGGCCTATTGTATATATTTAAAACAACATGATACATAATTCAAAATATGTGTACATTGTGGATTGACTAAGTCTAGTTAATTAGCATAAGTATGACCTCACATATTTATTATTTTTTGAGATAGGAACACACAATCTACTCTCAGTGATTTTCAAGTATTGTTATTACCTGTAGTCATCATGTTGTACAATATATTCCTTTTTTATATTTTATTTTATTTATTTTTTTATTTCAATAGATTTTAGGGGAACTGGTGGTTTTGGTTACATGTATAAGTTATTTAGTGGTGATTTCTGAGTAAAATTAATCTTAAACAACAAATAACATTGCACTATAATAAAATGGTGATTTAAAGTGTTCGTTTAAAATTCTCACAAGTGCATTTGAGAATAAAGCCCCTTTAAAAATGTTTTTGAAACAGTTTGGAGAAGATAGATATCAGAATTTTGTGTTAATATTTAGAGACATTTTCATAAATAGACACTGTAAATGTTCAAAAGATCATCTAATTATATAAAACTAATACTTGCAGATTTGCCTATGAAAATTTAGACTTTTAAAATGCTTTTTATTTAAATAAATAAATGAAGTTCTACCAATTATGCATTACTCACAAATATTATCAAATATTTATATTAGGTATCTAAATATACTATACATTCAGATACATTGATATGATATGCTGCTGCACTACAAAAGTTAAGATTAGAAGAATCTTCCAAAGAGTTGTGAGAAAAAAATAAGCAATTCACCTCAGAAACCAAGGATAGATGGATAGCAAAATCCTCTTCCATTCTGTTTGAAAAAAATGTAAATTTATTCCTAGAAAATTAAATGTATGTGGTGTAGAAAAAAAATATAGAAAAGTAAAAGTTTGTTTTAGTTTTAAAAACTAGTAACTTCTCATTTAAAAAAAATAAGATGACAGAAAGTACACAATGAAAGTTTCATAGATGTTTTCCCATCGGAAGAAGTAAATAAAAGATTCCGTAAGGATCTAGAAATAGAAATACCATTTGACCCAGCAATCCCATTACTGAGTATATAACCAACGGATTATACATCATTCTACTATAAAAACACATGCACATGCATGTTTACTGCAGCACTGTTTACAATAGCAAAGACTTGGAACCAACCCAAATGCCCATCAGTGATAAACTGGATAAAGAAAATGTGGCACACATACACCATGGAATTCTATGCAGCCACAAAATAAGATGAATTCATGTTCTTTGCAGGGACATGGATGAAGCTGGAAACCATCATTCTCAGCAAACTAACGCAGGAACCGAAAACCAAACACCACATGTTCCCACTCATAACATGGTCTTCAAAGTTTCATCATAAATGCTGTATTTACCCATTTGTCATAAAAGTGTTTTTAAATGACGTATATGCATACCTTTTATTATGAAGCTTTAAATCTTGAAAGTCATCTTTTGCTAAATATTTACTTTTTCTAAAAATAAAATAAGTAATTTTACAGGAATTTAAGAACTTTTACAGTAGTTACCTTAAATGGATAAATCATAAAAATGTTATTTCATATATTAATAGAGAAATTATAACACAGTGTCTTTACCATACTTTGCTCTTCTGATGCAAGAAATAAAATTGCTTGGATCTCATTCTAACAGATTAAGCTAACACTTACAGTTCTAACCCTGTATGTGATACAGCTTTACTTTCACAATGATGAAACTTGAGATTTGAATAGCATAGTTATTAAATGTTTTGATCACCTAGTAAACTTAAACTGGGTGAAAATTGAACCATATCTATGGCATTTCCAACACTCATTAGAGAAAAAAAACAGATCTAAGTAAAGCCATCAGTACTCTTCTTTAACCCATGCTTTTTTCATTAGATAATTTTGTTTCTAATTAGTTGTGTATGGATCTTATGATCTAATTACAGACTAATTTTGAGAAATAAAAATCATTGCGTAGGGTATCTCTAGGCTTAATCATAAACATTAATATACTGTTCTTTGAAATTCAACCTGACAGCCTCTTCAAATTCAGAAATTGGCTTGCTAGAGATCTCCAAGGTCATGATCCTTCAAAGTACTGTTTGTCAAATTGTCCTGACACAACCTGCAGGAAAAACTACTCTTTGGTTATTAATGTGCAGTAAAAAGTGACATAGCCTTGCATACTGATCTTATCTATCAAGAAAAAAATAACAAAAATGATAAGGTGAAAATACCTCTAGTTAAATCTCATATATATAATCGTGTCAAAGTATGATTAGATATGTGAATATTTATATCTGATGAAACAATTTTGAGTTTCTAAATGAAATTGCAAATGTGTTAGGAGGGGTAATACATGATAGTCTAATTCCTCCAAATAAAACTTATGAAATATGTGTATATAGATTCCTATTTTCCCAGATGAAAACAGTAAATGATACTACTGAGTTATATAAATTGTACTTCAGAAATTGTAAAGAAAAAAATTCCACTCCACTCTAATACATTATTTCACAAATCCACAAAATGCATTCATTCAGTATTTATTATACATTGATAACTATTTTCAAAACTGTGGAGAATATAAAGCATAAACCCATTGAAATCTGTATGTGCTCTGTAGACATAGCCTACATATATGTATGTTGTATATATATATGTGTGTATATAAATACATAATACATGTATTTAAGAAATCTTACTTTTGTAATTTTTTATGAATTACTCTTCTTTGATAATTTTTCATGAACTTTTGGTGTGCAATAAGGCAACACAAATATTTCATATATGTGTGTGCATGTACATATGAAAGAAAACTATATCTGCAAAAGCAAAGCAATGATGAAGCCTAAGTAGATCTCAATTATATAATAGGAGTTCTAAGGATAAACATATAATTCTAAAACTTTCAGAAAAATATAAAAATATTCTGATATCATGGTAAAACCCCGTCTCTACTAAAATACAAAAATTAGCTGGGCATGGTGGTGTGCGCCTGTAGTCCCAGCTACTTGGGAGGCTGAGGCAGGGGAATTGCTTGAACCCGGGAAGCAGAGGTTGCAGTGAGCCGCAATCACACCACTACACTCTAGCCTGGCACCTGACAACAGAGTGAGACTCTGTCTCAAAAAAAAAAAAATTCTGATATCTGATTTTTCATCAGCAAAATTATAGCAGATAATATCTGAAGATGCCTTCTAAGTCCTGAGGTGAGATAATTATATTTCACCAATTTCATACCTTTAAATGTTACCTTTCAAGAATCAAAGTAAAATAAAATACATTTTCCACTATATAAAAACTTAAACAGATTATTTTCCCCCATGCATCATTTCTTAGTAAGACACATCCAGCAAAAAACAGTGAACATCAAACTAAGGACACTGTAGATATACAAGCAACCAGTCCAGAATTAAATATGAAGAAAGTATGCTCCAAAGGTATGTCTTTAAAAGAATGTGCCATATTTTAAGTAAAAGGTGATGTGAAAAAAGAGAGGGAGGATGAGTAATTCACTGATTAAAATAAGTAGTCGTTACGTATTTTAAAACTTTATGCATATATGAGATGACGGGAGGCTTTATGGTTCCTTGGTTTTTATTCCTATAATTATTGCTTAGCTGATTCTTTTTCTCTGCATCTAGATTCTGCCTATAATGATCTTTACCTATCTTTGGTTTTTATTTTTTCATGAATAGCTAATCACTTTCTGAGTCATCTCTTTTCCAAACACATTTTGGTTACACAAGAAACATTAAGAAGCAAACATGTTATTCTCTGTCATTCCCATGTAATCTCAATAGATATTTTGAGTATGAATGAATCAATAGGTGCTCAGTAGCTATTCTGATGACTGAATTAATCAGACTATGAGCACTTACAATAATGTTGTCTCATTGGAAATTCAAATCTGAATGAGTCGTCAACAGCAAACCTCAGGGAAGAATGAGCAAGTCTTTTTTTCTTAAACTTTCTTGATGCAAGGGGGTGGAATGTGAAAGGAAAGAAGTGAAAATGCCAAAGGCAATTATGCTTTGCACCGATAATTGACAGAGTTTGGTATGAATGTTAAAAATAGAGAAATCTAGAGGGGAAAGAGCTGACTTCGATGTTTGGACATAAAGATTTTTAAGTTTATCATAAGGTTTAATGAACCAACAGTCTATGTATGTATAAATATTAATACCATTATCTATTAACACAGTTGCAGTTCTTTCTAGCCTTCGGAAATATTGGAGATTTTCTCTTTAATGTTTTTTCATAACAGTTTGTGATTGAAGTATTGCTGCCTAGGTAGTTTACACAATGTATTGATGTTAATTTACTATGTTCTAAATTTTCTTGAGAGCAAGATTTTTTTTATACAGATGTTAAACTAAATAAACAGGTACAGAAAAAATAAATAGGTTTTTAGCTGGTAACCCTTTTCAAATCAGAGTTAAAATCCAGTTACATGTAGCTGAAAGTCTTCAAACGTGGGCCATGCTGATATTAACAAAATATAAGAAAGTATTTGGTATGGACAGTACTAGTAAAATAAATTTATATAAAGCAAATGCATGTGAAATAAAACAAGTTTTAAAATATCCTACTAACTAGTGATCTTTGATGTTTAATTTGAACATTTTCTTATGAACTATATTACAAAATAAATTAAAGTTTTTTTTATTATAAAATATTGTTAAAACTATGCCTATGGGCTAAGAATTAAAGAAAGAAAAAATATTCATTTAGTTCTGTTTCCTTGAATTTTTTTAAAAGATAGCAAGATAAAACATGTTTTATTTTATATTGAATTCTCTCTTAAAGTGAATAGAAAAGCCATTTTGCACCAGTATTCCCACACCAAAAGAAATCTTTTCCCACAGATCTTTCTTTAATACCTTGATATTCAAAATAAACTCCATTGATATCCTTATGACCATATCACTTTTGCATATTTTCTTATACATAGATATTTACAGGATTATGAGAAACTCTTTATCTGTGAGAAACTCTTTCCGTGAGGCTGGACAAGGCATTGACACAAACTTCATTATATCAAGCCTTATTTACAAGTTATTAATTTTAATCTTTTTATTACTTTAGGTAATTTAATTATATTGTGAGACATTCAAATACTGGACTTTTAGAAATAAAGGCCTATAAATAATTAACAATTGGAAGATGTGATTTGATTATACTTTTAAGGGAGAGACATGTTGAAATGAGACTAATTTTATAAGTAGGTAGTTCGTTGGTGAACACTATGCTGTTAATACTATTGTGTCTCAGGAAGGATTTGAATAACACACATGTGGGTCTAAAGTAGCAATTTCTGGAAGTACCCCAATGTATCCCCTCAGTGTTTCTAACTGCTTTGTTAATCAGCATATAAAGAACATGTGAAATACCTTTGACAGATGCATAATGTATGTACAAATGTATAAGATCAAGGCTCTCCATTCAAAGAGTTCATAGTTCTCTTTGCACTCTACTGTGCACCACTTCTGTGCATTCATTTCTTCCTATAATTCCCAGAATCTAGTAATATTGCTCCTTGTGCTTATGAAAGGCTCATTTCATATGCTGTTTTATAAAGACCCAATAAAAACTCAACTTTTTTTAAATAAAGCTTTATTCAACTACATAAAAGTTTGTTTTTCATTGCTCATATAGTGCTTATAAAATTAGTGTTTATTTTATATTGGCTCTAGCAATAGATATGAAGACAAAACTTAAAAATGTGTGGGTTAAACATATTTATTTGTAACATGATGTACTTTAATATATTCAAATATTATATGATATGCTTTGTAGTATTTTTTATTTCAAACCCATTTGTAGAAATGGTTATAAACATCTGGAGGGTAAATTTGCAGTTCTGCTACACTTTGCACAGCACTATGTAGTGCTTTTGTGCTTTTTATTATAATCTATTTTGAATTGTTTGTAGTCAATGCAAAGGTGCAGTTTAACATTTATTAGAGCCACCACTTAACCAAACACCGCATCGATCAAGGGGTTCAGAAGGAAGATGTAATATCCAAGACTGTCATTACAAGAGGGAAGAAAATATAGAAAGTCAAATCAAACTCCTAAAGTGAATATTTTTGAGTCAGAAGAGAAGGTTACAAAGTGAATCATCATCTAAAATACATATGATTGCTTGTGGTTATGTTTCATTGTTCAGCTGTAATCAATATGACAATCTATGTCAGATAGTGTAATAGCAATAACTTTTAAAAGCCTTTGGACATTTATTGCTCATCTTTGTTTCTTGTAATTTGATTCAGGGTGCTTCAGTTTGAAATCTGAAATAAAATGCAATGATTTTGTTTAAAATTGTTAGTGGTGGCAATTGAAAGAACTGTTCAGTTTTCTACTTGATGTTACTGCTAGTATTTTACACCTTGTAATAAGTCCAAAGGTAAATACACTTAGAAAAGCAAAACTCCACTAACAATGTATATATTTTACTATTACAGTTATATTCTACTTGTAAAATATGCTTTTGTAGTAAAATACACACAGACACACAAACAAGCACACATGAGCACATGCACAACACAGGAAAGTACACACGCACTCATTTTTCAATTTCACTCAAAGAAACATAGATAAAAGTTAACACAATACATAGTTCCTAATCTCCTAGGATAATAAACAGCAAGTAGGCATGAGACATGTCTTACTGAAATCAAAACTAAAGTTTGGGAGGGACACAGAGCAAGATGGCAAAATAGAAAGTTCCACTGATTGCACTCTCTCTCCTGAAGGACATCAAGTTAACAACTATCTACACAAAACCACAACAACAACAAAACAAACACCTTCATAAGAACCAAACATCAGGTGTGCATTCATCGTACCTGCTTTTAACTTCATATCACTGAAAGTCACTGAAGAGATAGAGAAAAACAGTCCTGAATTGTCAGTGTCACTTCTCCCTCACTCCTAGCTGCAGCAATGTATGGAGAGCTTCTCTGGGCACATGAGGAGGAGAACATAGAAACTGAGAGGCATGGAACTCAGTGCTGTCCATTTAAAGCAGAAAAGGAAAACTGGATCAAACTCAAAAGACGCCTGTCTGATGAGGATGCATCCAAACCAGCCCTAGCCAGAGGGGAATGCTAGCATTCCAAACCTACAAATCTTGCCACCAAGGGATGCAGCACTCTGTGTCTCCAAGTAAATGTAAAAGGCAGTCTAGGCCATACGGACCACAACTTTTAGGCAAGTCCTAATGCTACTAGGCCAGAAACAGTTGACTGGGGCGGAGGTAAGTATGCAACATACTGAGACTCAAGCTGGGGCTGCTAAGGGAGGGCATCACTCCTCCTCTAACCCCAGGCTGCACAGCTCACAGCTCCTGAAGAGACTCTTTCCTTCTGCTTAAGTTGAGGAGAAGAAAGAGTGGGTAGGACTTTGACTTGCATCTAAGATACCAGCTCAGCCACTGCAAGATAGGGAAATGGTCAGAGTTGTGAGGTCTTCATTCCAGAATCTAACTTCCAGATAGCAATTCCAGACACACCCTGGGTCAGAAGAGAGCCCACTGCCTTAAGGGAAAGAACCCAGTCTTGGCAGCATTCACTTGAAGCCAGCACTCACTTGGAAGCATTCACCTGAAGCATTCACTTGGGCCAGAAGGGAACCTGCCATCCTGAAAGAAAAAACCCACTCCTGGCAGCATTCAGTTGAAGCCAGACTGCACTGGCTTCAAGTCTGACTCAGCATAGTTATAGCGATGGTGGCCCCAGATGATATAGTGGTGGTAGTCACTTCACTCCAGCTTTAGGTGGCTCAGAACAGAGGGAGAGTCTGTATGTTTGAGAGAAAGTTAGGGAAGAGAACGAGAGTTACTGCCAGATAATCCAGAGAATTCTCCCAGATCTTCCAAGAACAGCATAGTGGTGCCTCTAGTAGTCTGCAAGAACCACATTGTTACTCAGCTTGGGGTGCTCCTAAACTCAATACAAGTTAGGTCACAACACCCAAGTCCTTTGAAATATCTAGAAAGTCTTCCTAAGAAAGAGAGCTACAAATAAGCAAGACAGTAAAGACTGTAATAAGTACCTGACTCTTCAATGCCCAGATACCAAAGAACACCTGCTAAAATCAACCCCAACCAGGAAATATGAATTAAATAGGGCACCAGAAACGAATCCTGGAGAAACGGAGATGTGTATCCTTTCAGACAGAATTTTTTTTTTAAAAAACTATGTTGAGGAACCTCAAAGAAACTCAAAATAACAGAAGAAATACAGAACTCTATCAGAGAAATTTAATGAAGAGAATAAAGTAATTAAAAGGAAGCAAGCAGAAATTCTGCAGCTGAATAATTCAATTGACAAACTGAACAATGTATGAAGCAGAAGAAAGAATCTGTGAGCCCAAAGATAGGCTATTTGAAAATACATGGTCAAATGGGACAAAAGAAAAAAGAATAAAAAACAATGAAGCATGTTGACAGGATCTTGAAAATAGCCTCAAAAGGGCAAATCTAAGAGTTACTGGCCTTAAAAAAGGAGGTAGAAAGAGATAAAGGGATCCCTTTACGATCCTTTAGTTATGAAACTAAATCATGTCACCAGAGAAAATCATCTTCACTAGAAGAAGACAGAAAGGAAATAATTAAGGAATAGAAGATCAGAAAACAAATAAAATCACAGAAATAAGTCCTTATTTATGAAAAATAACATTGAATATAAATGGATTAAACTCTCCAATCAAAACATATAGATTGGCTGAATGGATGAAAAAACAAGACCCACTGAACTGTTACCTGAGAGAAACACACTTCACATATAAAGACACAATAGGCTGAAATGATAAAATGTAAAATTATTCTATGATGATAAAATAAAAAAAAGTGGAAGTCACTATACTCATATTAGACAATGTAGATTTCAAGACAAAAACTACAAGAAGAGACACAGAAGATCACTATATAATAATAAAGAAACCAATTCAGCAAGAGAATATAAACATTTAAAATATATATGAACCCAACACTGAAGCACTCAGATATATAAAGGAAACATAATCAGAGCTACAGAGAGATAGAGCCCAATACAATAATAACTGGAGGCTTCAATGCCCCATTTTCAGCATTGGACAAAACTTCCAGACAGAATATCAACAAACATCAGACTTAATCTGCGTAATATACCAAAATGGATATAATAGATATTTACATTACATTTCATCCAAAGTCTGCAGAGTACACATTCTTTTCATCAACACGTAGATTATTCTCAAGGATAGATCACATGTTAGGTGACAAAACAAGTCTTAAACATTTTTTTAAAAAATGAAACAATAGCAAGCATCTTCTCAGACCACAATGGAATAAAACCAGAAATTAATAATAAGAGGAATTTTAGAAACTATACAAATACATGGAAATTAAACAATACGCTCCTGAATGACCAGTTGGTCAATAAATAAATTAAGAATGAGATTGACAATTCCTTGACACAAACAAAAATGGAAATGCAACATTCCAAAACCTACGGGATACAGCAAAAGTAGTGTTAAGAGAGAAGTTTATAGCTACAAGTGCCTACATTAAAAAAGAGAGAGAGAGAACTTCAAATGAACAACCCAACAATGTATCTTAAAGAACTAGATAAGCAAGAGCAAATCAAATCAAAATTAGTAGAAGAAAATAAATAATAATGGTCAGAGCAGAAATAAATAAAATTGATATGAGAAAATAATAAAAATCAAAAGATCAATAAAACAAAAATTTGGTTTTTTGAAAAGTTAAGCAAAATTTAGCCATACTTAAAAAAAAAGATTCAAATAAATAAAATCATAAATTAAAAAGTAGCTATTACAACTGATACTGCAGAAATGCAAAGGACCATTCATACCTACTGTGAACAACTATATATCAATAAATTACAAAACCTAGAAAAAATGAACAAATTACTAGACACATACAATCTACCTAGATTGAAGAAGGAAGAAATTCAAAACCTGAACAGATCAATAACAAGCAATGAGATTGAGGCCATAATAAAAATTATCCCAGAAGAAAAATGTCATGACTTTACTGCTGAATTCTGCCAACCATTTAAAGAACTAATATCAATCCTATTTCAACTTTTCCACAAAATGGGGAGGAGTTAATACTTCCAAACTCATTATATGAAACCAATATTGCCCTGATACCAAAACCAGACAAAGACACATTAAAAAAAAAGAAGAAGAAGAAGAAAGAAAACTACAGGCCAGTATCTCTGATAAATATTGATGCAAAAGTCCTCAAAAAATTAGCAGGAAACTCAATTCAACAATACATTAGAAACACCATTTATCACGACCAAGTGGGATTTATTCCTGTGATGCAAGATGATTTAGCACATCCAAATCAATGGAGGTGACACATCATGTCAAACAAAGAAAAGCTACAAATCATATGGTCATTTCAACTGATGCTGGAAAATCATTTGATAAAACTTAACATCCTGTATAAAGAAAACCTTCAAAAACCTGGGATAGGAGGAGCTTAACCTTAGCATAATAAAAGCCATATGTGACAGACTCACATCTAATATCATACTGTAGAAGAAAAAAGTTAAAGCCTTTCCTTTAAGATCTGGACCATGACAGGGATGCCTACTGTCACCACTCATATTTCACACCATACTTGAAGTCCAAACTAGAGCAAAAAGACAAGAGAAAGATACCAAAGACATCCATACTGGAAAGGAAGAAGTCAAATTATCTTTGTTTGATGATGATATAATCTTATATTTGGAAACACCTGAAGACTCCACAAGGAAACTATTAGAACTGATAAATAAATTCAGTGAAGTTGTAGGATACAAAATCAACATTCAAAGATTAGTAGTATTTTTATATGCCAATAGTGAACAATGTGAAAAGAAAAAATTAAAAAGTGGTCTCATTTACAACAGCCACATATGAAATTAAATACCCAGAAACAAACTTACCCAAAGAAGTGTAAAATCTCTATAATCGAAACTATAAAACACTGATAAAAGAAATTTAAGAAGACAATAAAAATGGGAAAAAAAATCAATGTCCATGGATTGAAAGAATCAATATTGTCAGAATGTCCATTGTACTCAAAGTAATCTACATATTCAATGCAATCCCTCTCAAAATACCAGTGACAGTCTTCAAAGAAGTAGAAAATTTATATGGAACCACAAGAGACCTAGAATAGCCAAAGCTATTCTAAGCAAAAAGAGCAAAACTGGAGGAATTATATTACCTGACTTCAAATTACACTACAAAGTCATAATAAACTAAACAGCGTGATGCATACATCCACTGATACATATATCAGTGGAACAGAATAGAGAACCCAGGAACAGATCCCCACATCTATTGTTAACTTATTTTTCACAAAGTTCCTAAGACCATGCACTGTGGACGAGGCAAACTCTTCAATAAACAGTGCTGGGAAAACTGGATATCAATATGCAGAAGGATGAAAATAGATTCCTATATCTTACCTTATACAAAAATAAAATAAAAATGAATTAAAGACTTAAATCTAAATCCTCAAACCATGAAATTACTATAAAAATTGAGGAAAATCTTCAGGATATTGGCCTGGGCCAAAATTTCTTGAGCAATACTCCAGAAGCACAGGCAACCAAAGCAAAAATGAACAAATGAGATCGCATCAAGTTAAAAAGCTTTTGCACAGCAAATGATACTATGAACAAAATGACAAGACAACCTACAAAATGGGAGAAAATATTTGCAAACTTTCAAGGTACCAAACTACCATAATTAAAAAGATTAATAAAAAGACTATCTAAGGATTTCAAACAAGTTCATAAGAAAAGAAAAACTAACAATTTGATCAAAGATAGGCAAAATATTTGAATAGATATTTCTCAAAAGAAAACATACAAATGGCAAACAATCATATGAAAAGCTGCTCAACATCACTGATTATCAGAGAAATACAAATCAAAAGAACAATGAGCTATCGTCTCACTCCAGTTAAAAAGGCTTATATCCAAAAGACAGGCAATAACAAATGCTGGTGAAGATGTGGAAAAAAGGGAACCCTCATATACTGTTGGTGGGAATGTAAATTAGTACAAGAACTATGGAGAACACCTTGGAGATTCCTCAAAAAGCTAAAAATGGAGCTACCATATGATACAACAATCTCACTGCTGGGTATATACCCAAAATGAAGAAAATCAGTATATCCAAGAGATATCTGCATTTCTATGTTTCTTGCAGCACTGTTTACAATAACTAAGTTACGTAACAACCTAAGTGTCCACCATTACGTGAATGGATAAAGAAAATGCAGTACATATACACAATGGAGTACTATTGATCCATTAAAAAACAAAAAAAGAATGAGATCCCGTCATTTACAACAACCTGGATGGAACTGGAGATTACTATGTTAAGTGAAATAAGCCAAGCATAGAAAGACTAATATTGCTTGTACTTACTTATTTGTGGGATCTAAAAACCAAAGCAATTGAATTTATGGACATAGAGAGTAGAATGATGGTTACCACAGGTTGGAAACTGTACTTGGGGGATCTGGGGTAGGGGGAATATGGGGATGGTCAGTAGGTTAAAAAATAGTTCAAAAAAATAAATAAGACAATTTGGTAGCACAATAGGGTAACTCTAGTTAATAATAATTATATATTTTAAAATACCTTGAATTATGTAATTGGATTGTTTGTAACTCAAATAATAAATGATTGAGAGGATGGATACCCCATTCTCCATCTGTGCTTATTCCACATTGCATGCCTGTATCAAAGCATCTTATGTACCTTTATGTAAACCTACAAAGTGTCCACAAAACTTGAAAACAAAAAGAAACACATAAAAACCAAAGTAAAAACTACACATTGTTCATGGTCAAATTAAATTCTTCAAGGGTAAGATTATTCAAATGAATGCTTTTGATTTTAATTCATGTATGGTTAGTCATTTATCTGAATATGTTTTGTCTGTACTTTTATTGTGATATGCATGGAGCTAACATCTAATGATTAATAATAAAATATATTTACTTACTTCAGTGATTTAGTTGAAGAAATTTAAAAGATTAACTAGGAATCGCAACACAATTTAAATAAGAGCCAAAATGAAAATGCATATTAAGAGAATATGGAGATATAAGAATCTCTGAGTCAATCAATGATGATTGAAGGGTGTATATGTTAGACAATATTTGAGAACATATAAAATGTCTATAAAAGTTTAATCAAAGATTTTAATTACATCTGAGGAAAGGCATAAACAAATGCAATAAATAAGTGGAAAAAATTAAAGTGAAATTTTTGCATATTTGAAAATGAGTAGTCTTTTTAAAAAATAATTTTATGCCAAAATAATGCCTCCTTTAAATATTCATTTTACCTCTGAGAAATGTAATAAGCCAGTATTATTTTTTATTTTCATTTATAATCATAAGAAAATTTTAGCCCGGGGAGTTAACCTCTCATAGAGAGTAAAATGGCTTGGCTTTAAACTGTAATCTGTAAAAATAAAAAATCCACAGGGTATGACTTTTAAAGGCTTTGTGGTATTCACATTTGCTATGGTTTGGATGTCTGTTCTCTCATGTTGAAAGGTAATTGCCATTGTAAAAGTATTAATGGTGGGACCTTTAAAAAGATGATTAGACTATGAGGGCTCTCCCCTCAGGGATGGGATTAATGTCACCACAGACAGGCAAGATAGGCCCCCTCCAGCCCTCTCTTTGCCCTTCTTCCATTCAATGCCTTTTGCCATGTGATCACTCTGCAAAAAAGCCCTCACCAGAGGCTACTGTCATAATGTTGGACTTCCAAGCCTTCAGAATTGTAAGCCAATAAATTTCTGTTCATTATAAATTCTCCAGTCTGCAGTATTCTGTTATAGCAGACTAAAAAGTACTAAGACATTAAATAATCATGCCATATTTCTGTATTTGATTAAAACTTTGTTGTGAAAATAAGAGATTTCAAAATAAAAGCCTGGTAAATATTAAAATAATTATGTTAAAGTGAGAATATTTAAAAAGGTGAGAGAAAAGAAAATATTTAAAAACTCATGTTACCTAATTAGATTTTAATATCCACTGTTAGTTATTGTACATAAATGTATACTTGGCATCCTAAATCAATATTTGACAGAAAAAAGGAAGTATCTGCATACTAGGAAATGCCACTAATATAACAGAAATAGGTATATAAAGCTGACATTAAAATACATTTATTCTAAAATAATAAACGCCTGAATGTCTCCTTAAACACTATTCATTTATATTTATATAACTCATTTCCAACGATATACCTCTGTGATTTTAGCTGTGGAATTAAAAACCTCCATCAACTGTTAGTGACTTTAGAAAATTGGTAATGAACATAACTCATGTAAACTGAATATATTAATAATAAACTTAATGTATAATAAAGTTTAAGAATTTTTATATGCAATTTTCTGTCTTTACTTTTTCCCTCTGTAAACAATTTTTTTTGATTATTTTTCAGCTAACTGGTATATATTATGGAAAGTTACATGGGATATTTTATTTTTAAACTATTATTTCAACCTTTATTTTATATTTGGGGGTACCTGTGCAGATTTGTTACATGGGTATACTGTGTGAAGCTGAGGTTTGGGATACAGGTGATGTCTTCACCAAAATAGTGAGCATAGTATCCAATAAATAGTCTTCCAGTCCATTCCCTCCTTCTCCCCACCCTACTCCTCCACTTCCTAGCAATCCACAGTGTTTATTGTTCCCTTATATATGTATATGAGTACCCAATGTTTAGCTCCTACTTACAGGTAGAAATACACTATTTGGTCTTCTATTCCCCTGTTAATTCACTCAGGATAATGATCTCCAGTTGTATCACTATTACTGCAAATGACCTAATTGCATTCTTTCTTCATGATTGCATAATATTCCCTGGTATGTTTATACTACTTTCTCTTTATCCAATCCAACATTGATAAGATAAGCACCTAGGTTGATTCACTATTGTGAATAGCTGAGATGAACATGTGAGTGCACATGTCTTTTTGGTAGAATAATTTGCTTTTCTTTGGGTATATACCCAGTAATGAGACTGCTAGGTCAAATGGTAGTTCAGTTTTAAGTCTTTGAAAAATCTCCAAACTGTTTTCCACAGTGGCTGAATTTATTTACATTCCCACCAACAGTTTATAAGCTTTCCCTTTATTTTCATAGACTTGTCAGTATCTGTTATTATTTGATATTTTAATAATGTTCATTGTGACTGGTATGAGATGGCACCTCACTGCAGTTTTGATTTGCATTTCTGTAATGATTAGTAGTGTTGAGAATTTTTTCATATTTATTGACTGCTTGTATGTCTTTTTTCTTTGAAAAGCATCTGTTATATTCTTTGCCTGAATCAGTAGTTTTAAAACTACCAACCAAAAAAAGCTGTGGATCATATAGATTAATAGCAAAATTCTACTAGATGTATAAAGAACTGGTATCAATTCTACTAAAAAAAAATAATAAAAGGAGGAGGGGCTCCTCCCTAATTCATTTAATGCAGCCGGTATCTGGCTGACACCAAAATCTGGCAAGGATCAACAAAAAAATTCAGGCCAATATTCATGTTCAAGCAAAACTCCTCAAAAAATACCAGTTTAAAAAAAATCCAAAAGCACATCAAAAGTTAATTCACCATGATCAAGTAGGGTCTGTGTGTTGTAATGCAAGGCTAGTTCAACATATGCAAATCAATAAATATGTTTCACCAACAAAATAAAATTAAAAGTAAAAACCATATTATCATCTCAATAGAGACAGAAAAAGTTTTTTGATAAAATCAAACATCTCTTCATGATAAAAATCCTCAACAGACTAGGTATTAAACAAACATACCTCAAAATAATAAGAGCCATTTATGACAAACTCAGAGCCAACATCACACTGAAGAGCAAAAGGTGGAACCAGTCACTTTGACAACTGGAACTGTATACCCAGTAATGAGATTGCAAGGGCACCCACTCTCACTCTCCTATTCAACATAGTACTGGAATTCCAAGCCAGAGTAATCAAGAAGAGAAAGAAGTAAAAGGCATCCAAATAGGAAAAGAAGTAAGTAGCCTAATATCTCTCCTCACTGATGATATGATTCTGTACCTAGAAAACCTTAAAGACTCGGCCAAAAGACTTCTAGAACTGAATAATGACTTTAGTAAAGTTTCAGGACATAAAATCAGTGTACAAATGTCAGCAACATTTCTACACACCAATAATGTTCAAGCTGAGAGTCAAATCAAGAACACAGTTTCATTTATAACATCCAAAAAATAAATAAAATATCTAGAAACACATCTAACCAAGGAAGTAAAATATCTCTATAAGGACAACTACAGAACACTACTGAAAGAAATCAGAGATGACACAAAGAAATGGAAAAACATTACATGCTCATGGATTAGAAGAATCAATATGGCTAAAAGAGTCATACTACCCAGAGCAATTTACAGATTCAACCCTACTTCTGTCAAACAAACAATCAACATCCTTTTTCACAGAGTTAAACAAAACTATTTTAAAATTCATATGGAACCAAACATGAGTCTGATCAGTCAGAAGCAAAGAGAACAAACCAAAAAGAACAAAGCCAGAGGCATCACATTACTTGACTTCAAACTATGCTCTAAGGATATAGTAATCAAAACAGCAGAGTGCTAGAACATAAAGACCAGTGGAACAAAATAGAGAATGCAGAAATAAAGCTGCACACCTACAACTGCCTGATTTTCAAAAAAGTTGACAAAAATGAGCAATTGGGAAGTGACTTCCTCTTAAATAAACGATGCTAGGATAACTTCTGCCATATGCAGAAGAAGAAAACTAGACCCTTACCTTGCACCATATACAAAAATTAACTCAAGATGGATTAAAGGTTTAAATGTAAGACCTCAAACTATAAACACTGTTAAAGAAAACCTAAGAATTATTATTTTTAACATTAGCCTTGCCAAATAATTTTTGGCTGAGTCCTCAAAAGCAATTGCAACAAACACAGAAATTAACAAGTGGGACTTAATTAAACTAAAGAGCTTCTGCACAGCAAAGGAAACTATCAACAGAGTAAAGAGACAATCTACAAAATAGGAGAAAATATTCTTAAATTATGCATCCAACAAAGATCTAATACCCAGAACCTATAAGAAACTTAAACAAATAAAAGAGCAAAAACTGAATAATCCCATTTTTTAAAAATAAGCAAAGGACATAATATTTTTATAAAGCCTGAATTATTTCTGTGGTTGGACGTGTAACATTTTAAGTTAATATTACCATAATTAAAATTAATTAAACATTTTTACAACACATTTTATCATGCAAATACAACTCAAAATAGTTTCCAAAATTCAGTTTTTCAGAAATAACCTAGGAGATCATATAAAATATATGTCCAGGGGTACTATTCACAGAAGTTTTGATTAAGTATATTCAGTTTCAGTCTCAGGAATCTACCTGTCAATTAATTACCTCAGATAGTTTTGATGTATAAATAAAGATATTTTTAAAGATCTTTATACCTATGTGGCAAAGTTTATTAGCACACTTTCTGTCCAAATTTAAGTTTCTAACATTAAGACTCTGCCACTATTGTTAAGATCCTGCCATGTATTTGCCAAATATTATTGTTGCTATATCATTTTATTTAATCTCAGCCAGGCAAACTGAAAAAAAAAAAAAAATATATATATATATATACACACACACACACACATACATATGCGCACACACACACAAAAGATATATATATACACAAAATATATTTATATATACTTTAATGTATAAAAATTTAATGTATAAAACATTAAAATACAATTGTATGTAGACCACACACATATAAATATATTTACCTATATTTATATAACTATATGCAAATATATTAAGTATATGTTTACATACATATGGACTGGATAAAGAAAATGTGGCACATATACACTATGGAATACTATGCAGCCATAAAAAAGGAGGAGTTCATGTCCTTTGTAGGGACATGGATGAATCTGGAAACCAGCGTTCTCAGCAAACTGACACAAGAACATAACACCAAACACTGTATGCTCTCACTCATCAAGTGGCTGTTGAAGAACACAGGAAGGGGAACATCACACACCAGGGCCTGTTGGGAGGTGTGGGAGCTAGAGGAGGGTTAGCAGTGGGTGGACGGATTGGGGAAGGATAACATTAGGAGAAATACCTAATGTAGGTGATAGGGTGATGGACAGTAAACCACCATGGCATGTGTATACACATATATCAATCCTGCAAGATCTGCACATGTACCCCAGAATTTAAAGTAAAATTAAAAAAAATATACAATTATATGTAGACCACACATATATAAATATATTTACATATATAATTATGTGCAAATACATTAAGTAGATGTTTATATACATGTATTTACATACATATTTGCATAAATAATTAAAAATATTAAATTATTTAATATTTATGTGTGTCTCTATACAATTATTTTTTATTGTATTTATATAAAAATAAGCATATGTAATATATCATTTAGATCTATAATTAATATTATTTACATGTGTGTGTATGTATACTGTTGTATTTGAAACGTTTGAAATAAAAATCCCTTTGTTAAACTATTTCCCCAATATCTGATCTGAATTTTAATCATGATTAAATTGGTCTTTTGATTTATGAAATATCTGAATATTCAGTTTGCACTCTTGTCATAATGGTTGTCCCCTACCCATTGTGCTAATAGACAAGCAGCAAATGCCAGGGGCCTGGTGCATAAAGAATGCTTCCTTTATTCAAAGAAACACACACTTAATAATAACGAACACAATTAATAGTAATAAAAAATATAGAAGACATGAGATTCTTTAGGTTTTATATGATAAAATATTATAAAGTTGTTGTAATACTTTGAAAAAGCTTTTTATAAAAAAAATTGACAAATTACATTATTTCAAACACAGAATCAAAACTTCAAAATGACACCAGTGATTAATGATCAAGGCCTACTTAATAAATTTCTGTCACTTATTGTTAGACTATTATGTTGGCACTAAAAATATATATTTTTTCACAACTTAAAAGTTATATCAAAATTATAATATGACATTTTGATATTAATGGCTGATATTTATGCTTGAAATATTTCAAGAGATAAAAATTTCATATGTTAGAAAAAATACATTGTGAGAAAACTTTGATGTATTTATCCATAGTGATAATATTAATACTAATTATTTTTATATTAAAAAACATTTCCTCTAACTTCTCATTTTTTAAAATAAAGCACAAATGTATGTTTTAAAAAATCTGCTTTGTCACTGTGGATTTTTTTCATCCTGATAAATAGGAAAGAGCATAGTACAATTGAAAAAGTATCAGTCCAGTAGCTGAATTATTATACTCCCATCTATGCAAAGTAATCCTTTATTTTTTTATCTTGGTTAAATGTTTTTATCTAAGTATCTCCACTATGAGGGATTTTTTTTATCGTTTTTCATCTGAAAGTATTGTACCATATTAGTGATAATTTATTGTAAATAGATAACATGTGTCTTAACACATCAATAAACGTAACATATCAATAAACATAAAACATACGTTAAGTAAGAAGGTTTAGATTTCTGACTTCAAAAATTTTATCAAGTAGAAAACAGAAGGTTAAAAATAACTTTTAATTAGAGCTACATGGGAGTTGAAGATTTCCGCACTAAGAATATTACAATCTCTGTATCTACCAAATGTTTCTGAAAACCTTTCATGTGACATTATTATTTAAAACATTTCCAAATCATGGAAACTAGAATATGTGAAAAATTAACCATTTTTGTATTTATATGTATGTTTATATAAATACACATACACATGCAAACTAATATTTGAGGGTCAAATATGTCTAAATACATACTTTGAGTATTACTATTTTATAGTATATTACTTAAATTTTTAATGAAAGAAAATACCAATGTTTGATTCTGATAAAATAAATTAGTAAATAAATAAGCATATAAATAAATGACATGCATATAATATTCTCCCTGCTTCTGCTGGGTCTTGTTTTAAGTAGTGCAACTGTAATAGTAACAGCTTAAAATCATATTATGCTTTTTTTTTTTTTTAGTTTTATGCTTTCCAAAGCCTATCCACTTTTATCACCTTACTTGATCCAACTTCCTTTTTTTATTTTTTGACATTTATAACTTTTTTTTTAAATTATACTTTAAGTTCTGGGGTACAGTTGCAGATCGTACAGGATTGTTACATAGGTATACACATGCCATGGTGGTTTACTGCATCCATCACCCTGTCACCTATGTTAGGTATTTCTCCTAATATTATCCTTCCCCTATCCCTCCACCCCCTGCTATCCCTCCCGTAGCCCCCACAACCCCCCAACAGGCCCTGATGTGTGATGTTCCCCTCACTGTGTCTATGTGTTCCCTTTGTTCAACACCCACTTATGAATGAGAACATGCGATTTTTGATTTTCTGTTTTTGTGTCAGTTTGCTGAGAATGATGGCGATCGTTAAAAAATCTGGAGACAACAGATGCTGGAGAGGATGTAGAGAAATAGGAATGCTTTTACAAGGTTGGTGAAAGTGTAAATGAGTTCAACCATTGTGGAAGACAGTATGGCGATTCCTCAAGGATCTGGGTAAATTAGACCCAGTAATGGGATTGCTGGGGCAAATTATAAATTATAAATTATTCTATTATAAAGATACATGCACACGGATATTCACTGTGGCACTGTTTACAATAGCAGACTTGGAACCAACCCAAATGCCCACCAATGATAGACTGGATCCAATTTTCACTATCATGTTATTTCTTTTAACTACTTTTCTTTTATCTCTAAAAATTTCCAAGTTCTTTTCATTTTTTGAACACAGTTCTTCCAGAAAGCTTTTATATATCACCAAATTCATTGTTTTTTAATCTATATGCTTACTGATGCATGTATTTATGTCAACAATAATGACTACATTTATTTAATGCTTATTGTATTCCATTATACCTTAAAGGCTTTCAATGTAAAAACTCAGTAGAATCTATTTTCATTCTCATTTCACCAAAAGGATAAAGTAATAGCCCAAAATGCACAGATCATGGTGAAAGAATTACTCCAGAGGAGAAACTTGCTAATGCTGATGTTAAAATGCCCAAGTATGATGATAACATATAATCTTTAACACCACTCTACCTCATGACGACTTAATGATATGCAAAAATAAACAATCCATGGAATAAATTAACTAGAACAATGCAGCATTTGTTTGAGAGCCAAAGCAGGAACTGAACCCACATCTCTCTGTCTCAAAGGCCTTTGCTATTATCCACTTCTCTACAGGTCCTACTCTCTACACCTGTTTTTATGCTAGTTCATGTGCATTTCTTGTGTTCCATTAAATTATAAAGCCCACTTATTTCAAGATGACACTGTCTAATCATTGCATATGCTTCAAAGATTAGTTTTAAATATTTTATATTCTAGACATATGCAAATTCAGTTATTCATTCAACAGCAATACAACACAAACATCAGTGGCAGGCATTAAGTTGGTCATTCTTCATACTAAGTGATTTCAGAAAATCACTTTAATGCTAAGTTAATTAAATCAATATATATTTATTGGCCGTCTACTATATATTCTGTTCTAGGTGTTTGTGGTATAGAAGACAGTAAAGAACAAGTACCTGTTTTCAGAAAAAAAGAAAAAATTAAGAAGGACAAAGGGAGGAAGGAAGAGAAGAATAAAAAGGAGGAGAAACAGAAAGAGAAAGAGGAGGGGATAGGATAGAGAAAGAGGAAAAAAAGAAAATTATGTATTTAAATGTTAAGTGGTGATAAATGCTAAAAGAGAAAAATAAGAATAAAAGAAGGCATAGGAAATGAAAAAAATATATAACCACTAGTCATATAAATAACTAATGAAACGTATTCCAGTAAGAAGGCACAACATATTTAATTCACTGCAAAGGGATCATCATGCTGGAGCTGCCTAATAAAGGAAGAAAGTGGTAAAACAGGTGGGCAAGGGGCTACATGTACCAGTTTGTTAACATGAATATATTGCATGATACTAAGATTTGGGGTATGCATTCTGTCACCCAGGTAGTGAACATAGTACCCAATAAGTAGTTTTTTTTAACCCTCGCTCCCTTCGCTGCCTCCTTCCTCTACTAGTCCCACTCTCCATCTTCCCATCATTATGTTCACTATTAATCTTCCACTTGTAAGTGAGAATATATAGTATTTGTTTTTCTGTTCCGTGTTAACTCACTAAGGATTATGGCCTCCAATTGCATATATGTTGCTACAAAAGACATGATTTCATTCTTTTTCATAACTGCCTAGTATTCAATGGAGTATATGTATCACATTTTCTTTATTCAATCCAATCCACCACTGAGGGGCACCTAAGTAGATTCCATGACTTTGCTATTGTGAATAGTGCTGTGATGAACATGCAAGTACATGTATGTTTTTGGTAGAATGATTTATTTTGGGGGGTATATAAGAAGTAATGACATTACTGAGTTGAATGGTAGTTGGAGACGTGTCCAAACAGCTTTCCACAGTGACTGAACTAATTTACATTCCCCAGAAGAGAGTATAAGGATTCCCTTTTCTCCACAGCCTCATCAACATCTGTTGTATTTTGATTTTTTTATAGTAGCCTTTCTGACTGGTGTAAGAATGGGTCATAGTATTAACAGTGACTATATCAAACTGTAGTTTTTTACTTTCATTTATCTGAAGATTAGTGATGATGAGCATTTTATCACGTTTGTTGGCCATTTTTAAATGCGGTTGTCTTTTGCTTGTTGATTCGTTTGTTTCCTATAGATTCTGAATATCAAACCTTCGTCAGGTGCAGATTTGGGGAATATTTTCTCTCATTCTTTAGGTTGTCTGTCTGCCCTGTTGATACTTTATTTTGCTGTGTAGAAGCAGGGGCTACATGTACCTAATTAAATTTTAAAATTTAAATAAGTCATGCTTGTCAATTTTTGTTTTTGCTATAATTGCTATTGGAGACTGTCATAAATTCTTTCACTAAGTCAATGTTCAACATGCTATTTCCTAGGTTTACTTTTATATGTATTTTACATACTGAGGTCTCACATGTAAATCTTTAATCCATTTTGAGTTATTTTTTTATATAGTGCAAGGTTGGGATCCTGTTTCATTCTTCTGCATATAGCTAGCCAGTTATCCAACAGTAACTATTAAATAGGTTTTTCTTTCTCCATTGTTTGCTTTGTCCATTTTTGTGAAAGATCAAATTGTTGTACACGTGTAGCTTTATTTCTGGGTTCAATATACTGTTCCATTGTTCTATGTGTTTTTGTGTTCTATCTGTTCTTGTTCTAGTATCACACTGCTTTGGTTACTGTAGTCTTAAAGCATAGTTTACAGTGGGTAGTATGATGTTTCCAGCTATGTTCTTCTTGCTTAGGCTTGCTTTGGCTATTTGGACTTTTTTGTGTTCCATGTCACTTTTAGAATAGTTTTATTTAATTCTGTGAAAAATCACGTTGGTAGTTTGATAAGAATAGCATTTAATCTGGTAACTTGCCTTGGGCAGTATGGTCATTTTAACAATATCGATTCTTCCAATCTGTGAAACAGTTTTTCCATTTCTTTGTGTCATCTCTGATTTATTTCAGCAGTGTGTTGTATTTATTCTTGCAGAGATCTTTCACTTCCTTATAGCTGCATTTCTGGGTATTTCATTTATTTTGTGGCTATTATAAATGGGATTACATTCTTAATTTGACTCTCAGCTTGAACATTATTAGTGTATATAAATGCTACTGATTTTTGACATCAATTTTGTTTCCTGAAACTTTATTAAAGTCGTTTATCAGTTCTAGGAGCCTTTTCACAGAGTCTGTTGTGTTTTCTACATGATAGAATCGTATCAGTGAAGAGAGATAGGTAGACTTCTTTTCCTATTTGAATGCCTTTCATTTGTTGCTCCTGCCTGATTTGTCCGGCTAGATGATCACCTTGATAAACCTCCAGAATATCTGGTGCATAATGTAAATGATAAGTAAGTCAGATTCCATATTGTCTTGCTCAACCTATTTCCTGGGGCAGTTAAGGACTTACTGAGTTAATATGATATGTGTGGCTGGGTTTGATGGAGACTTGTGTTCGAATATGCTTCTGAAGAAAAGACTTTGAATATCCCTCCATGTTTCTAATTAACAGATCTGGGAAGAAGTAAGGATGCCTGTTCCATGAAGGGATCCACAAAGGAAGATGTCAGAGGTTTGTGGGTCTCTGTACTGAGCATGCCCAGCATGGTGGGTTGGCACTGAGGCTGAAAAAGCCAAAGGCAAAGATTATCCTGCCGTAAGTGGGGTCACACACACACACACACAGGCTAAAGTCACCAGTCATGGCATCAGACACTACTACTGGGATCATCTGAGTAGTTGATGAAGAGGATAAAATTCTATAATTCCTTTAATCCATGTTCAACATTTACTGATGCAGACACTGAGGCCCAGAAAGAAGGAATTTGCCAACATACAGGCAGCACTTAAAATGAGAGCTGGAACCCAGGTTTGCTGTCTCCTGGTTGTCTTTAGAAAACTGGAAGGCAGAAAGTGATTCTTATTTTCCCTTCTACTTTGGTTCACTTTAGAAATAGTTTTTCATACAGGAGAAGACAATGAATAGAGAGAGGTTAGGACGCTGGCTTTGAAATCACAACATGTGCTAAAGTTTGGATATGTCCTCCAAATCCCATGTTGAAATATACTTCTGTGTTTTCTGTAAAGTTAAAGTCAAAGGTATATAATAATGCATAGTTTACTATCATCCATACGAAACTCACTGAACATATATTTCAGATTGCAGTATCAGGGAAAAAATACTTCCCTGAGAAGTGAGCATATTTTCCATTTCTGATAATGTAAAGTATGAAAGTAATTACGTTTTCCTATTTACCCTGGCTGTCACAAAGCTCAGAGTGTAATTCAATGTACAATCACATATGGGTGTTTCCTCCTTTCATCTTTTATCACCAATTTTCTGTTTAATTTACTTTAATACGTGTGTCTTGGGATTTAAGATAACTCAGTTCCTTTTTGTGAAAGATGGAGACATCATCATCATACAGTAATTGCTGTTATGGTAAAAATAAATTATAATAATGTTAATAACAAAAGTAAAATAGGAATAGGGAAAGGTAGAGCCTTGTAGTCCATGATAAGAACTAAAATACCAAAGTTGTCTAGTGAAGACATGGATTTTCAGTAAAGAGTGACATAGGCTTATTTACATTTTGAAAGGATAGCCTAAACAAGTGTGTATAAAATAGAATATGATGTTGGGATCATGATGAAAAGAGGCAGAAGCATTGGGAAAAACTGTTCATATTCATAGAAAGAAATGATGGTTTTGTTGACAGGAGTTGTTAGAATAGTCAGATTCCAGAAGTATTTGAAAATAGGGCCACCAGCACCTATTGGTGTCAAGGACAGAAGAGTAAGAGAGAGGGGTCAAGAAGAAATAATTGGCATGTGGAAAGGGCAGAAATAGTGAGTTCTGTGTGGCACGATTCAAGTTTGAAAAAAACTATTAGACATCTATGTAGAGACATTGAATCCATATTGAGTAGATGAGTCTGTTTCAGAGGAGCTGTTGGGATTGCAGTTGTGCATTTGAGAGAGGTCAGCATTCGCCTCTGTATGCTGACATAAGGTCTCTTTGAGAGTGAGTGTAAACAGAGGCAAGCAGTTATCCAAGGGCTGAGCACAGAGCACATTGTTGTGATCAGAAATCCAAAGTTATGAGTCTATCTAAGGCCACCTGGGGTAGAAGCAGAATCAAAGGAAAATAATGTCTTGGAAGAAATACAGGAACATATTTCATGAATCCTGAAATACTTTTCTGTAAATATTACTTTGTTGTGGTGGATAAGGGGAAGAAACTGGCCTTTAGATTTGGTAATATTAACATCATTGATGTTACTGCCAAGTTGCAATACTGAAGAATGTTTGGGAGTGCCTCTCCTCTCCCCTTCAGAAAAATCTATGTTCAAAAGAGAAAGAGATAAGGAGGAATGAAGAAGATAGTGAATGGCATTATTATCTGGAAAAAGAGAAATAAGGCTGTAATTCAGGGTGGAATGTCAAAATAAAAAATCCCCACTAATGTAGAACTAAGGAAAAGAGACGTATATGTAAACAGTCAAGTTATTAGAGTGTGATATGTAGAATAAAAGAGAACTGTAGCCACAGATTTTACTGAAGCTTATGGTTGGAAGCCTCAATCATGAAACAATTAATTAAATAGTCTGTAATAAACAGTGCTTAGAAATTTGTGCAGAAGACATAATACTTGACTTGATATTTTGAAAAATGAAAATTGAATTTTTGATATTTTCGTAAAATACTTATATTTTCCTTTTGAATTGAATTGAAGAATGACTGTCATTCTTTTTATAAGCTGAAGATTTCCAACATATCTTTCCACTAAATCCATATACTTGAGTAAAGACAACCACATTGCTTGCCTTGTAATTCTGCAAAAGTAGCCCCAGAGAAAATATATTGGAACAGTTGCCAGTTTTACCTTTTTGGCAAAAGAATTAATTCTCTGTTTTATTTTGCAGTTCAATACAAAAGGCATTCCAAAAGGCAATTCATCTTAGCTCTCAAAACCAGATTATTGGAAACATCTTGTTTAGACAAAGCAAATGTCAGAGCAAATAGAAATTAACAAATTGAAAGCAAAATTATTTCTTTCCTTGAACGCAAAATAGACCCATTATTCATCCAAATAGCTGTGCATTAATCAAATGATAAGAAGGCATTCATGTATGCCCAAAGTTCTAGCCTTCTATAAATGTCTTATATGTGAGCCAAATAATTTTGGCCTTTGATAAAATAAAAAAGGCTAATTTTTATTTCATATTTGGTTTACATAGTTATTAATAAAAGACACTGCAGCTTATCTCAAATGTATTTGTATTTGAAATCTGTTTTGAGATTAGCCAGATAAAATCAATACTTTTAGTCACAAAAAATTTCCACTTGCTTCAATGTTATTTAGTTTATGTGTATTTTATTATTGTTTCTTGGACTTTGTTATTTCATACTAGGGCTTTTAAAGAAACTTTTTCAAGACAGTAAGCAATAAGAAATCTACTTTTCAATACACTGAGCAGTGAATTGTAAAGTATATCTTAAAAAAAGCATATGAAAAAATAAATGTGCTTTATAAACAATAAAAAAACAAAAATGATACAAATTTTCCACACTCCAGGACAATACATAAAATATTAATTTATGCTCAAAGCCCTCCATGTACCTTTCCCAATAACCCTCTTTCCTCCTTGCTCAGAGGTAATAACAATTCTGAATTCATATTAATATCCTTCTGTTTCTACATAGTTTTAAAACGACACATGTATGTTTTATCAGTAAGGTTGTAATCAGGGGAGGAAAACCACTATACACAAAAAAATATAAAATTTATAATAGGAAACTGGAACTTACATAATTGTGAGATTAGGTAGGGAAGAAGAGGTCCAAAAATGGTCAGAAAAATATCACTAACCATGCCTGGCTTCATTAACACATCAGTGTTTGCAGGAAGTGAGGAATGTCCAGCACTAGAATGAAAGCACAATGCCTGATGTAAACTGTCAAGGAAAGATTACCGGCTGAAGAATGAAACTCTGTGAGTTTGCAGCCAATGTCTGGGTGGAACTGGCATTGCTTTCACACAGTGGGGCTGACAGTCAATAAGGAAAGCCAAAACCTCTGCTTCTGTTCCACACTGCCTTCACCCAGAATGCCCTTCAGAAATAATGGCTTCTGCAGCATTTTAAATCTTATGAAAATTTCTATTGTATCCCATCTTTACCAAAAACAACAGAAAGAAGGGATATGTGGAAAATGTCAGAAAATCACCACAAGCACATATGTGTTACAAAACAACGTATTGTGTATAGTTTTGCCTGTTTTAAAACTTTAAATAATTGAAGCTATACAGAATGATTTCTTTGATTCACTTTTGTTGTTCAAAATTATATTGGAGGTTCACTCATGTTTTTATTATGTATTCTATTTTTTTGAATATGCCACAAAACTGAGGGGTTTTTTTATTTTATTTTTATTTTTTATTTTGACAGTTTTGCTCTTGCTCTTGTTGCCTAGGCTCGCGTGCAGGGATGTGATCTCAGGTCACTGCAAACTCTACCTCCCAGGTTCAAGTGATTCTCCTGCCTCAGCCTCCCAAGTAGCTGGGATTACAGGAAAACTTTCTGTTTTTATTGGTCATTCTGAATAATTTTACTGTAGACATATATGTACACTTTTCCTGATGCATACATGCAAGAAATCACAGAAGAAATGATAAATCATAAGATAGTCACATTTGAGCTTCACTAGGAAACTGTAATGTGATTGTCAAAATAATTATATGAATGTACGCATCCTTCGCAGTGAATAAGATTTCTATTTGCTCCAAATTTACCCTCTGAAAACTAATATAGACCTACTCTTAGCTACCACTTACCAACACTTTTTATCTTTCTTCTTGTTGATAATAGTCAATCAAAAAATGTGAAGTGTTATTTAATTGTGGCTTTAATAAAATAACTGTACTTCGCTATACATTTTATTATTGTGTTATTATGAAGGGTTATTTTATTGTGGTCTTAATAAAATAGTGTACTTCACTGTACATTAAACTAATGTTTAGTGAAGTATATTATTTTATTAACCTGTGCTTAGATTAATGTACTTCGCTGTACAATAGTTTAATGTCCAGCAAAGTACATTAAAAAATACTTTGTTTCATTTAATGCATTGAAACTTATTTTAGGCACAACAAATTGGGAAATTAAGGATTCACTTTTCTTTTTAAAATTACCAATGGAAAAGTAGACAAGTAAAAAAATGAAAATATGTAACAAAAATATTTTTAGCTCTAGCAGATAATTTAAATAAGGTTAGACTTAAGACTTGTACTCTCTTCTGCAGTTGCAATGAACTTAATTTCTAAATTGAATTTCTGAAATAATGTATTAGAAAAATAATCTTTATGTAGTTAAGAGCTTAATTGTCCATATTTGGGATATATCAAACCCCAAGATTTAATATAGAGCGCAAATAAGTAGATTTCATTTTTGAAAAGTTATTCTAATTAAATATATCAATTAGAAAGTTAACACGAAAGCCTCAAATGCAGAGGAAATGTCTTGTATTTGGGAATTTTCTGAATGTATATGTATTTAAGTCATGTAAATGGGAAGGATCACTTGGTTAGAGAAGATTTACAAACAGCAAAGATGGTTAGAAGGCCAGGTAGAGCATAAGTTAGTAGCATAGTAGTGAAAGGGCCTGAGAAGTCATCAGAAAACAAGAATACACAGTCCACCAGAAGAAAGAGGAGCAGAATGCCTTTAAAAGGAAGAAGAGGTCAATCACATCAATTGAGGCTGACAGGTTGAAGAAGAAAATAAATAGAAATTGTCATTGCATGTGATTAAATAGAAATCATCTGTATATGGGTAAGGGTAGTTTCTGTTATATGTTGGAAGTGGAGGCAACTATCCAGTGGTAATTATTTTGACTTTTAATATATTATATACATTTACATCTAAGCACCCATCAATTTCTACTGTATGCATTTCCTAAATATTTAATAAATCAATAATTTCCATCTCTGCTAACAGTGTCTTCATTCAGATCCCCATCAAACAACATGAAGATTTTTCTAGCACTTTCTTAATTTTTAAATCATGTTTCAGTCTTGCCTTTCTCCAACATATTCTCTGCAAAATTATCAGTGATCTTTCTTACACTAATACACTGATGTAATCTACTATGCAAGCGTAATCAATGCCTGTAGAACAAAAGCAATGCTCCCTGATGTCACATTATTGCCAGCTATCTTCTGGCCTCTCAACCTCTCTATCACCATAACTGTTCATCTTTGTTCTGCCTTACAATTTTCAAGTCAAACAATCATTGTGATTTTTTGCACACCAGGCTGTTCCTCCCTGATATGTCTTTGTTCATGGGAGTCATTTACATAGACTATCTTCACCCGTTTCTTTACTCATTATTTACCTTTTACACTTGGACTGATACTTAAATAATTAGTTATGTTCCTTGTAAAAGCCAATCTTTCTCAAATCTTCATCTATGAGATTGTTCTGTAATGGTATTTTCTGTAATCATTGAAAATAAATGAGAGAATTTGATTGTTTTTAGTTTCTTTCTCTCATTCCTTGAGTGCGTGGCTATTGGTTTGTTTGTCTTCAGTCACTAGTATATGGCCAAAATATATCAGGAGCTCAACAAGTATTGAGTGATAAATGGTAAATAATAATTGCCCCATTTGGGGGTGGTATACAAGAAAAGCCTAGATACATTATTTAGGATGGAATTTAAAATAGTGGGGCATGAGGAATAAAGAGAACAAAACCAATGCAAAACAAATTTCATACAGTCCCAGTATATTATGAGTTGCTGTAGTAATTTTAATATGATTTTATGTTGATGGTTATTTATTCTTCCTACTTCCTTTTAAGCAGTACACTAACATTTGAATCAAATGTCCATTGCCTTAAATAACTAGCGAAAAGAGAATGAAAACACTTGAATTTCTATCATTTCAGATAGATATGAAAAAGTATGCATTTTAAGGCCTTTCATGCATAAAATAATATGACCCAATTTATTTATATTCTACTCAGTAAATTCAATTATACATAATAAAGGGAATGTAAATAGGTTTTCAAATGGTTTATTTTAGATCTGAGTTATAATTGAATAAATAAAAATTGTATTTTTCTTGTCTACCTTATGATTTTTCTATCATGAAATCATTTCTTGTAACCATCCTTTCAATTAAAGTTAATTACTTATTTTATTATAGTGAATATTTGATTCAGTTTCTATTTCACTAGACAATTTCAATAAAAGTAAAAAACATAGATTGTTTTGCCAAGCATGAATCCAGCATATTATACAGAAAATTTCTATGAAGCAAATATTCAAATGGAAGTAAAAATTGTTTAGTTTGTTCATGATACTCTATGTGTTTTCATTACAGTGCAAGCTAATTTTCTCTCAAGTATTTGGAGGTTAATGGTCCTGAAAATACATATGGGAAGCAACATTCTGACAATTTCAGAAGCTAGGAAATTATTTAGAACTAGATAAATCAAATACTAAAACTTCTTGCTGCTGTTCAATATCTGTGGCTTTCAATATGCGATCAATCTTATTATCAAAATTACAATATGTCCAACTGGTCATTGCCTCCTTCATTTTACTGCCTATAAGAATTTTGCACATCTTCTTTCTGAATTAGAAACCAATAATAATTAATGAAAGTTGTTTGTTGTTAAGGCAAGTGTCCTTTTCTAGCCATATTTTAACTGGTAGATAATTAATGCTTATCAATTATTATTCTAAGTGCATAGATATTATTTAGGTTTAATATAAATTATTTCATTCACATTCAAGAGAATTATTAAGATATACCAGCTTTGCCCTTAAATAGAGCATAGTTTTAGAATAATTAGTATGGGATTTTTCAGGTAAGAAATAACCTTTTTTTTAATTGTAATTTAAGTTCTGGAGTACATGTGCAGATCTTGCAGGATTGTTGCATAGGTACACACATGCCATGGTGGTTTGCTGTCTCCATCCTCCCATCACCTACATCAGCCATTTCTCCCAGTGTCATCCCTCCCTAACTTGCCCACCCCTGATTTCCCTCCTCTAGCCCCCC